>JAUBNQ010000027.1:8663128-8688191 GCA_032353495.1 Ctenopoma kingsleyae
AAAAAAAACTCCATAGTAAATTTCTCCCCTGCAAAATTTGGGAGAAGGGGTGTAAGACTGGAGGAGAATTGAACCACAACATAAATATGATTTCATTTGACTAAAATGAAAATATGTCCAAATTCAGATTACAGTCTATGTCTAAAACAATATCCTTTCTTAAAAAAAAAGAAGAAGAGAGGAGTAATTAGTGTTTTACATGGCAATTGAGAATAAGATTGATGTTTGATTCCATCCTGTAATTTATGAAATAATAGAAATAATAATGAAAATTTCAAGATAATGATATTAAAAGTTGCTGGCCAGCCGACTAATTGGATATTTCTACAAGACCGGCAGGCACAAACTGCTGCAATTCCCGAGCACCTTCCCACTAAACTCTTCGAGGTGCCTTCAAATTTTGTTGTTGGTTTGGCTCCACTTTGCCACAGCAAATGGATGATTTAGTGATTTGTAGTAAAAAGCATGCGAACAGTGACACTGCTAACTTATTTTGCAGAACAAGGTCACAAAGCTAGCCTCTGTAAATTGCTGTCCTGTTTAAAGAAGCCACACATTTAGGCTTTAGTATAGAAAATCTCTTATTGCCAAACTACTGAACAAAGAAGTAAAATCAGCTCAAAGGCCTTTAATTAAAAAGCAGATTGTGTCTTATTATTTGACCTTACAATGGATCCTAAATTATTCTGAGTAAGATGTATCTAACCTTTCGTGCACGGTTGTCAAGTTAGAGCTTAGGACGAAGTGACTTGGACAGACACTGCTCTTCTCCAGACTGTACCATCAAGTCATAGTTTGATCCTGTATAACCAAAAGACTTATCTTTCAGCTCAATGGTGGTTCATTGTTTTATTAATCAGCCTGAAATCCTAATATCACTGGTCTTCTCTCAATCCATCCAGCTAGCTTCCTCAACCAAATGAGGCAGAGCTTTTAACTGCTTGATTGTTTTGAACAGTTTGCTTTGGCTGTACTGCTAGTTCCAGTCACTGGGACAGAACCACACCAGGTCCTGTAGAAACCTAGGGCTTCGTTTTATAAGGGGAACGTTCTGTTTTTGTATTGTTATCATTATGTTTATGTTGCTAGTGTTGTTTCCACCCTAGAACCAGGTCACGGGGCAGAGGCTGAGCAGAATGTAACTATTCCAGTAACCACCAGCAGGTCCAAAACCAGCAGGCCAAACACCTTATGGACTCTTTTCTTTTCCTGGCGGAAGGTGACTTCTGCATCCCCACACAGTGTATTTTATTCTTCAGTGTACGGCTAACTGTACGTTTCTGAGTTAGAGTTTAATATAGTTGACTGATGTGTTTCAGTTATAAGAAATGATAAATAGTAATCCAAACTGTCGATATTGATGTAATGTCCCTTTTCCTGCCAAACTCAATATCACAGTGCCCTGTAAGATTGGGGTGAGCAGCTGTGATGATGCAGACAACATGACTGATATTATTTACTTCTTTGATTGATTAAATTGAATTTTATTTCAATAGCACCAAATCACATCATGCTCTATTGAAAGAACAATCTATTGTATTATCCCTTCATAGTTATGACTACAAGAAAGGTTTCTAAAGAGTCTTATAGAAATTGGATTATATTTACTTTACTTTACTTACAAGGAGAAGACACAAGCAATTACCATTTCTGTAAATTTTGAGTTGCTACAAATTAAAAGCCCTGATAAAGCCCAACTTGTCAAGATAAAGAACATGCTAGGAATTGTTAAGTGCTAGACATATTAGGATTGCCCTACTGCTGTCAGATTATGCTTCTGTGACCTGTTTATGCATTATTCTTTCTGTTAACTGTATGATTTCACAGGTATCTTGAATCTTTTTACTTCACAGTATTCTCTTCTTTCTAGGAAAGGCAATAATACGTATAATTAGTTTAAACTTTGATTACTAGGCCTTTATTGATAATGATATTGTGTAAAATGTGATGTCATGTTAGTGCTGTATTGTTCACCATTAGAAATGTCCCCATGTCTTGCCATGTTTAATGAAGACATTGCTAAAACCATGATGGTGTACTACGTTGTTTGATGTTGCATGTGTTATGTGCATTATTTGATTGATCAATTATTGATCAAAAGAGGGGGAAGCAAATGCGAATGTGTGGTAGCAAATTTTATTTTAATTGTTCTTTGTATAAAGATGAGAACATGATGTCCTTTTCTCTGTCTGTATAACCAAGTGTATTTTCTCACTGTCATGAGTTTTAACAACATTTACCCTTGACTGCAGATAGGAGCAAGTATTCTTTTATGTGAGATCCAGTTAAATCTAACTTTGTAGTTGCAAAAGGTTGAGATGAACCTAGATAAGACTGGGGAGGATGTTTTGCTTGGGGTATAAAAGAGAGACACTTTCTGTATGTTTTATTAAGCCTCCTTTGACTGTTTTTCTGTGTTGGAGCTGGTCCTTTCTTGCAAGAAAAATAAAACCTATAAAGTCTATAAAGTTTACTGTTCCAGTGCTCTTATTTCAGAAAATTTCCACAACAGTCTTTAAACAGGTCGTTCATGTTCGAAAACTGTCCAGTGTGAGTGGATTAAAACAACTCTGCAAAGAAGAGTGGGCCAAAACACTCACTGCCAGTTATCACAAACACTTGATTGCAGTTGTTGCTGCCAAAGGTGGCACAACTAGTTATTTTTTCACATATGGCAGGTAGGTTTGGATAGCTTTGTTCTCTTAATAAATGAAATCATCATTTAAAAACTGCATTTTGTTTTTACTTGGGCTATCTTTTTTGTAATATTAAAATTAAAATCATTTAAGTGTTAGAAATTTTCACAAAAATAAATAAAATCAGGAAGGGAGGAAATACTTTTTCACAGCACTGTATATTGTTCTATGAGTCCTTTGTGTGCCACAGATACAAGAGCTCTCAGCATCTTAGTTTGTTTCAATTTCCTTTCATCACTGTATCTTGGCTAAACACCAGTCCTGCCGTCACAAGTTGTTTCCTGAAATTGCTGGAAAATGAGTAGCTGTGGCTTGCCACATAAACAGATGCTGTGAGGATGTTGCACACTCTGAAAAGCCAGCAGATCTGCACCTGCACCAGATCAAATATAAAATCTATACACATTCATTTCAGCTGAGCAAGAGTAGGCTATACTAATTTAGTATAGTAACTAATATTTGCAACAGTGATGTTTTCCTTTGTCTGTATGTGATACAACTGCACCAGAAATAACCATAATTCAATAAAAGGAAAGAGTGAAAGTGCCATTTGAGCATCTGAGCATTCATGAGTCACTATTTATTCATGAGAAATCATCTGCCTGAGTTTTGTGTGGTTTTTTCCTCACACACCCACACACATATTGTTATTGCTCAGATATCAATCTGGAGCAAAGTACTGCCTTCTGGGATTCTTTCGTGTTCCATTTTTACCCATGACGCACACACCCATACAAAACACAAATATTTACATAATAATTAAACAATTTTTACAAGTTCTAAAAGCTTTATTTTCCAAAACCCATCCCTTATCCTCTCTAATGTACAGCACTGTAATTTTTTTTCCACTTCATCCATGTGTACAGTGTTTCCTGCTCTCTAGAGCTATGAAGGGATACCCTGAATGGATGGTCATGTTAGCAATTGCTCAACCTGTCACCCCTGAGAAGGCCTGGCTAATGTGGATATAAGATATAATCTAAAAAGGCCTTGAATAACATTTTTAACTCAGTCACTGTCAACAAGGAGAAAAGAAAATCACTCAAAAATGTTGTTTTAAATATTTTCTCTTGTACTTTAAAAAACATATTCGTAAAACCATGTAAATAAACAAACAAAAAAGAAAGCAAAAACATTTGTCCTCTCTCTGTATGCTGTACAGAGCCTACAATAAGGTACTCTACTCTCCTCTATGATAGCAGTTCAATATGATACAGATAACAATAGCAACTCTGATAAAATCTATAATAGTTACTCTATGATTTCTACATATAATTTGCCTTATCTAGATTTATTTTAAGAAAAGTTTCAGTTCTTTAGGTCAGAGTTCCCACTGAGCAATAGAAACAAACAAACAGTGAAGATTAAAGGCTGGCTGGCTCACTGAGTAGTGCGACCGGGTGAAAATCACATCAATATGGCAGGGAGACATGTTGGCTCCCTATACCCAGAAACACTTGGGGGTCCTTAAACAGAAATGCACATAGGATAAAAGGTCTTGTAGAAGCACTAGTACTGAATGGCAATTACAGAGTTTACACAACAGATGGCACTGCTGCATCACAGACAACTATACATATTGCACAATGAGAGATGCATAGGGTTGCTGTAATTTAAGAGAACATAATTTGGTATGAGTGTTGCAGGAAGGATGATGTGTGTGCTCCAAGTCCTTATGAGACCTTGCCAACAGTCCATTTTGGCAGAGGAAGGGCTGAGTGTCAGTAGATATCCAGTGTGGGAGGGTGGGGGAGACAGCACAAGAGCATGAATAGCAATATGACAGTTGATGTTGCACTTGTGACACTTATCCCAAACACTTGTCTCTGATGTAACAATGTTTTGCTCAGTGGAAGTGATACAAAAGTTCTCCTGCTCCACCAAAAAGTGAAACGGCAATGTCATATGGCGCTGAAGCACCCTCACCGCAGCGCGAGAGCAGCTATAAATGGAACAGCTCAGCCCAGAGTCACAACATGTGGAGACTGACCATGAGCATCAAGCATCAAGGACATCACCGTCAAGACAAGTCATCATTTCAAATAACCTTTCACTGACAATTCACAGTTGGCCCTTGGCTGTGTTGGAGTACGTAATACATTGTTACAGGTTTGTACAATATAGAACAGATAAAGCCATTGACACAGTAAAAACCCATCATAAACATAAACATACAGGATGTATTGCTTTAAATGTGAGATTTGTCTTATTCATGGATAAACCATAAAGTGATCACTCTCACCTGATTGTATTTTTTTTTCCAAAGCTAAATTTTCACTGAAATTGACATGGAATTATAAAAACATACACCTAGAGGAAAAAAAAGTGAATATCAACAAAAATTTCATTGCTTTGTAAGTAAATTAGTTTTAAGGTGCTTTTAATGTGGTTGCCATGGCACTGTGCTTTGTTCCCTCCCATGTTGTGTGCAGAAACTGCAACAGGATGTCAATCAAGTACTGGCTGAGCAGACTCCCCACCCACTGTCATCCAAACTTTTCTCTGAGCTCTGAAATCCCATCAAGTCTTCAAGTTATCCACTGTGTTTTCATTATATGTATGATTGTGTGTGTGACTGTTGGGGGGGAGGCTTTCCCTGCTCCTCATCATCTCATGCTGAGATAACGCAGAGAAAATCAAGGGCATCAGTGTGGTGACGACAGCAGAGTGAAGGAAGAATGAAAAGAAGAGAGCAATCACAAAGGGAAAGACATAATGGCATTTTGCAATGTAGGGCATCCATTGCTGCAAAAATGTTTTCATGTCATTAGTTGGATGAGGACATAAAGTTAAGCTGTTAATATTCCTAAGACAAATTGAAACAAAGTCAAGTTGACAAGCTGACCTTTTCTGGATCTTAATGAGAGCTTAATCCTGGGGATACTGAAAGGAAACAAATCTGGAGGGCTCTGACTATGGCTGTGACTCATAAAGAAAGAGAGAGAAGAAATGTTTTAATTGTATTTGTTAAGGGCTCAGGAATGCTGTGAGGGGAAGATCAGGAGGTCTAAATTTATGCTAAGGGGGTTTTAACATATGGACATAGAGTATGTAGTTATAGATGCACATACTGCTCAATATAAGGACTCTTTCAAATATTTAAAGTTGAAAGGGAGTCCTTGACCAGAGAGACGTTGAATACTGGCCATATTCAAGATGCAATGTAACAGCATTTGACTTCAGATGAACCTTTACGTTTGTGAGGCGAAAAAGGCATCTCACTGATCAGTGACAGGCTTGTCCACCATACCTACTGTACAGTCATCCCGCCTTTCACAAAACCCCCAAACCAATAAGTTAAAAACACTTTAAAAGAGCATCAAGTAAAGGGACCTTATTTTTGCGGCAACCACACTAAACATACATCTAGACTTGTCTATTTTTGTTCTCTAATAAATTACACAATAATATCCATAATCCAAACCACGTTGACCCATGAAATGGCTATTAAAGTGGCCTCTGTGCACCAGTCACTGTCTGGAGGCCTGTTCTGCTCCCTAGGTCATGGTAAGAGGAGCAGAAAGAAGGCATGATGGGGGATCTTGGCCTTTATGATAGGAACAGCTCTCAGGCCTCATGGCCTAGTGAGAGTCAGGGCTTGTGCACTGTTTCCTTTTTAAGTAAGACTGGCTGCATAGTTTGCGTGTGGCCTTTGTCATATGGGTCACACTGATGTAGGACATAGGGTTTGATAAAGGGACAAGAGTGTAGCTCAAATGGGAAGTAGGTCAAGTCTCTAGTAGGGGGAGAAGATGATCGGTGTGTGTGTGGCCCGCAGCGGCCCCGGGGCAGGCCGAAACAGTGCAGGGCCCAGGAATGGGGTCTGGATGAAGGTGGTGGTGCCCACTGGGTGGCGCAAAGCCAGTGGGTTAGTTGCCACTGTGCACAGAGTTGGTGGGGTGAGGGGGCTGGGCAGGAAGCCAGTTGTCAAGCTCTTGGTCAGCTGCTTCTGCAAGGCCAGTTTGGTCTGGAGAAGACAGGAGGGGTAATGGTGAGACGTGAGAGAAGAACACGGGGAGGGCAGAGTATGTTTAATGAGCAAACATGTTCCCCAAACTCATGGCCCTTGTTTGCACACATACAGTAGCTGCATGTTCATAGTAAATACCAGACAGACTGGATTCTTGAGAGCTTGCAGACTACAACATGGAGACACTTAAGCCTATTTAAGTCAGGACACGAGTGGAAGGTATTTAATCTTCAACTCTGTGATGTTAAAAGGATAATTCAGACCTTTGTTTGAAATGTTTTACTCATTGGTCATAAAACTGACACATAATGGTGAAACATTTCAGACCATAACACAGGTTTCATTACTTTCTTATCAAAAAGTCACCACTTGTAGGCTTGAAAGTGTCATTTTTAGATTCAACTCTTTTGCAGTGGACACCAGTTGTACACAGTTGGAATCAGTGTTGGAAAATTATTTCTCAAATAATTGTTTTAGTGTGTATCTCATAACTTATGAATTACACCCATGTTGCTTCACAGTTGCATTTGTAGCTTTTTATTGGTGAAACAATTGTGTAATGGTTTGGAAAATACTGAATGTTCTTCTTGTTGTCTGTAATGTAACTGAAGTGAATCCAAGATGACTACAGCTGATGTTCTCTGCAAATGAGCAAACTATGTTTTTCAAACCTAGATGGGCTAGTTTTTTGATATGGAAAAGACAGACTTCTCCCTATCATGGAATTATTACCACATCTTGATTAAAAAAAGTAAGGTAATTCAAATCATCAAATCAAGGGAATGTTTTCAACCTCTTTGTTGACATTGTATTAATTATAGACATTTTCCACAGACCTAAGCAAACTGTTTAAATGATAAACAGACTGAGCTAATGTCCATTGTTAGAGTTGTGGAGTGGAAGAGAAGTGTCTGAGTTCTGTACTGACACTAAAACATTTCATTTGACACAGATTCTCCAGAGTGATTTAACAATTATGTGAATATATGCAGTGAACAATGCAGTTTGAATTATTGGCTTATGGCTTACGTCGGTTTGGTGTGGCACGTGGTTCTTAATAATACATTACCCATGAGCCTCTGCAACACTTGCTAAAGACAAAAAGTTAGGACGCACAAATCGAAGTAGTTAAAATGATGTGTCTGAATTTGGGAACAAATCACAACACAATAGTTGCTGAATTTACCAGTTGTCTCAGCAGTGTAATCTTTGGATTCCTCTCCCTCATCCAATCACAGAATTCTGAGCTCTGTGATTAGATTTTCTTTTTCTTTTCACCAAAATGCAGCTCTGGAGTCTTTAAAAAAAATCCCTCTCTAAAAGTTCTGACTTACAAGTTAACCAGAAGTTTCATTCACATCAAGTAGGAAGAAGGAGTAGTAAGTCACATAACATTTTCTATTAGAAAAATTACATGGGTTTTATTATCAACCAAAGAAATACTTCTTCCCCCTTTGCAACTCTACTGACATTATCAGTGAGTAAAATGAAAAGTAATATAATAATAATAACATACTAATAATAATAATTATTATTATTTTAATTGAAAAACAAACAACACTTCATGTAAAAAATGTGAACTATCCTTTTAATCCCTTATGATAATAATTTCTTTACTATCTCTGCTCAGTCCCCTGCCCGTGGCCAGGCCTAAAGTTCAGCCAGCTGAAGCTCTTGCCCTCCAATCCAACCACAGTCTCAGCCTCTCCTGCCACTGACCTGCGAGGAGAGGGAGGTGAGGTTGTACTGGGTAAACGCTTTCTTCATGGCAGACACAGCCACGCCTGCATAGCCACTCCATCTCACGTTCTGTAGGATGGAGGAGGAGGAGGAGAAGGAGTATGGGGAGAAGGAGAGATGGGGAAGTGTGTATATGACAGGAGCAGAGAAGTGATTAATCTGGAGTGCTGATTCAGGCTGCTGTTGTCAGAGCTGGTCCGTGGGGAGAGCAGGACTATTTTAAACCTGTCTCAGGGGTAGGGGACTCACTGAGTACAACAGTGTGCTTAACCTCTATGACAGGCACACAAGCATGCTAGCTCACCGAGACATAGAAGCCCCTAAGCGCAACGTAACAAGATCTGTGTGTGTGTTTTCTAACTGTACATCTGTTGGGACTGGGGTCAAATCAGTTCACTGTAACAAAGATAAATTAAAACTGTTGATTAAAAATGCATTAGTTTACAAGCTAGACTGAATTAACTGAACTGAATATGAATTCATTCCAGATTGGCACATGTGTACAGCATGTTCAAGCATATCTGCTGTACCAGCAAGTCAATTATGTTTTGTTTGACTTCCTTGAGTGTGTTTGTGTATGTGTGCATATTTGCATGACCGTGTTTTGTTTGTCTGTGTCTTTATGCCGAGACTTACCGCTAAGCTGGAGCTTGGCTGGCTCTTGGTGTGGGGGGTAAATTTGGGTTTGGGTGGTTTGCCGGCCAGCCTATCCTTGTGCCTTCTGCTATTCATGTGCTACACACACCAGCAGAAATACCATTAGAGAGCTAACAAGCATCTGTTGTACCACAGTAGAACAGCTTCAAATGTTATCTGCTGAATTAATAATGGATACACATTGACTATGACTGAAGTGCACAGAAATTACATCACATTACTTTCTACCGCTGCCACACTATCTACTCCTCTAGCTGCAGTACTAACAAGCTTATGTCCTCCTGAGATAGAGGATGTTTATATAAGACGGGAGGAATGCATTTAACGCTAAAGCAGCCTGGATGCACACACACGCCAGCATATCCTGTATCTTTTTCCCACATTCCACTCCAACATAGCGAAGCTTTCAAGACAAACCCTTTGCTCATATGTAGTATTTAACGAACATCAAAAGAAAAGAAATTACATCTCCAACCTGGTTTTGTGCCAGTGTAACCAGAAAATTAAATAAGGAGGCACAAGTACCTCGCTATAATGAGTGGTAAATAAATCCCTGCTCACTGAAGAGCTTTGCAGTTACTTATAGCATCAGATTATATCTCTCTAACATGACTCCTGCTTGAATGTACTCTGCTCAAAACCTGCTTTCAATGGCTTCCTTCATATAGCTGTAAAAGAGACTGCTGTTTTGATTGAAGCGTGCACACATTTCCTCCATCAAGGTGATGTTAAAATAGACTCCTCAATTAAGTAAGCTCTTTAAAATCCCATCATTCATATTTATCATTTTAATACACATCATTGTGCAAGCTTTTAGAATTGTGGCATTACAGGTCACCCTAGTCTAAGTTCAATGTGTAATATCAGTCTCTTGATGTGTAAGGTAATTGCTAACCACAGTATTTGCATGCTGTTTTCTTCTCTGATTAATTCTGTGGCCATATCATCTGTCTGTGGAGGTGAAGTAATTATATGCAACATTTTCTCCACTGGCTGACATGATTTGGTTGGAGAGCTTTTCCCTGCAGAGTCAACAGTACTTCTATGCCCTTTTGAACAAAATTCTATCAGGTTAGCAAGACTGTCACTTAGTATGCCTTGACAAATCTGCAGAACTTCTCTAAGCCCCCGCTTCCCTCCTTATCTTTCATTTCATATAGTACATGAAAGAAGAAGTCCCAGAGTGACAGCTCTTTATGTTTCGTCCTCCTACTCTGCTACTTTGCAGCCAAAAAAGCCTTTGGTCTTTTGAGGCGCTAAACATTCAATAAGTGATCCATAACTCTGATATGTTGCCACTATAGACACACATTCAGATTATAGAAGTTATTGTGAAGAATTACTCATCTATTTTACACTGAATTATGGCAAACTGCACAGTCAACTATATACATACATGTAATATAATATAAATATTCTTTTCACCTGGCTCAGCTGGGTCTCAGAGTTCACAAAAATCTCACACACTTCACACTGGAAGTTCTTGCTGGGCACACCGACACTGCCTTTGCTGCCCAGTCGCTTGCTCTTGCACCCTGCACGAGCTGCCACCACTTTCCCCCTGCGCCGTGGCAGGACACTGTGACCCTCCAGCATCAGTTTGTGCTTTGTACCTGGTGGAGAGAGCAGATAGTTGACAGACATGGTACAAATAAATTATTATAGGGCCTTATATGATTATGCTGAATCTAAGTAAATTACAAATGTAAAAGCCTCACAAAATATTACTGGTTGAAGAATAAAGTGCAAGATTCAAAGTCAGGCCATGCTCTTACCAGTGTTATGTGCTTCTAGTTGGGAGATGGAGTTGACTGTGACTTTGCAAACAGGACAATGGAGGTGAGCTTTGCTCTTCTTGGAGTCCTTGTCCTCATCTGACTGTGGCTCCCCATTTGTGCTGAATGTGTCTGCAGGGCTGCCTGAGTCAGTGGTCGGGCCCACAGCCTCAGTGACCTCTGGGACTTCGGGGGTGCTGGTGTCTGAGGCAGTTTCAGAGAGTTGTGAGGAAGGCGAAATCTGAGGAGGGGAAAGGGTGACCAGCTCCACAGAGGAAACCTCAGATACTGGCGTCAACATAACTGAGCTCCGGGGACTCTCCTCGGGCTTTGCTTCCAGGTTAGCTGGCTCTAGATCCGACTGAAGACCTGCATAAAATGGTAACAGTTGTCACTAACCGGCTCAAAAAATGTGACAATAAGGGAGTCCAGTGCAAAAGGTTATAAAAGAAATAAGCTGAAGACAACAAAACAAAACAAACAAAGGTAATGCCATGTGGGTGTCAGCTGTAGGAAGGCAGAGAACAAAGGTCCACAGGAATTCAGGAAGGCTCAGGTGAATGTCATAAGCTGATGACCCCCATGTCAGCCAAACTCCAAAATAGCGAGAGGGGCTTCACACAATAAACCAACTGTCTCATTTGACAGCAGTTTATAACAGATAATGTTGTTCAGCAACATATTACTGTGATTTTCTTTTTAGTAGGAAGTGGTGTAAGGGATTACAATTTCAAATCACAATAACCTGAAGTGTAGAATTTTCTTTGCCATCTTAATGGTAGATGATGGAGGGTTATTCAGTTTGGTTTGAAAAGTAACTCATAATGTGACTCAGCTACATGAAATCATCAAGTCTTACCCAATCTTTTTTTTTTCAAAATCCTTATAATAGAGCTGTCTATCCAAGAGAAACATGATAATCTTTGAACAGATGTTTAAGTCTGCTCTCACTTTGAGAGCAGGCCACCAAATCAGGGATCACATACTTTTCTTACATAATCACTTGAAAGTTAAAGCAGTACTTTCAATGTTTTCAGCGCTTGGGTAAATGTGTGTGGCATTGATAACTCCAACAACTCCAGGGAAGCAACTGAATTTGCATAAATGCAGCTTGTTTTCCATGAATTCATCTGTGCATTATCTAGAGTGCTGTAAGAGCGATCAAAGTTTGATTTATTATGTCCAAAACTGTTGGTTTTAACAGGCCAAATCATTACTGTACATTACTGTAAGTCCATCTTCCCTGTCGCTACAAAAACATCTTGGTTTCTGCAGAGACAACGTGTGCTCTCCTTGTAGACGGAGCAAGATCAATCAGTCTTTTCAATTTTTGTCAAAATTATAACTTTTAATAAACTCTTTCATTAAGTGCAACATATTTCTCCTTTTACAGAATCTGCAATAACTGATCAGTTTGGACACCACTGGAGCCCTCCTAAATTTGACTGGAGATAGGAATAATTTAATATGTGGGACTGAAAATACATACATACAAAGTAGAATATTTTAAAAAGTTCGCCTCAATAAAAGAGACAAATCCACTTGCATGCCTAATTACTAAAACATTCTTTCAGATTAAGTTTTTAAATACTAAATATAAAGTTGGCAAATATAATCCCCAAATAACCATTTCTATTTTAGTGAAATATTGGGGGCAACATTAAAAGAGTTTGTTAAGCATCAGTTTTGTGGCATTTTACAATAAAGTATCAGACTTTGTTTTATACCACATGAACCAGAGTAGATTAGTTTTGGTTCAGGCAAGTAAATGCCACCTCCTTTCTGCCTTCCCCCCCCCTTCACGCTACCTCACTGTTCAAATATCAAGTGGACCTAGAGTCTCAGTCAATACAAACAAACTCAGAGCTGCTGGGCCCTGCCAATAAGACACTGGAGTTCCATCTCCCCTTCACCCCATTGCCCTCCTGAGGGAGTCACACACTTCACCTCGAAGCACTGTGCTCGACGCTCGCAGAATATCTCCATTACATTTAGTGTGTTTTCTCCACACACATACAAATACAAACACACAACCCTCCTCAATGTAGCTGTGTACCACTGATTTCCAAGTAAATTCATCGTTTGTGATAAGGTCCTTCCTGTCTCATTCCAGCTAAAGACAAGGAATATATACAGGAACAAGATTAGACAGTGTAATGAGAATGACCCCTGTGGGAGCTCCTCTGGGGGCTGGGGTAGGTATGATCCTGAGCTTTTGTGAAAGACAAGGCCACCTGAGAAGTCTCTAGAGGGGAGTGATACTGATCAGTGGATTTAGCAGAAACCTTACAGGGTTGGCTGTGTGGAAGACCTCATTCAACAGAGAATTATTTCAGGTATCCTAAGTTTTTAAGGCCTCACACTTAAAAAAAAATGTAATGTAGTTCACTCTGCTGGCTCCTATGTAAGCGAGTTATGATAAATAATTTTAATCTCATAATTTTGAGTGAGAGAGAGAGAATTTCAGCTTTTTACTTACTTTTATTTTACATGATCATGAATGTACATTTTTATTCTTATCATAACTAACCTTTCATCCATTATTTTGTTTTTTCAAATGTAAGGATTTACTATATTTCCTTTTATATATTATTGTGAATTAGATTTTGTCTTTGGGTTCATGAGTAAAACACTTTCAAGATTACAACCTTGAGAATTTGTGATAGGTGGTACATAGAAGTTGAGAGATAAGCAGTTTTTAGCAGGAGACAAGGGTTAAAAATCCTGTGAATAGTTATGATAAATTCTAAAATTCTCCCTCTTTTCTCAAAAAAGCCTGTCTCCCAATTTATCAGTCAAACTACTTGTCCTCTGACTGTCTACATGATGAGAGAGACTGTCACCAACATCGGCAAACTGTCAGACCAGAGGCCAGCATACTGCCAGTACCAACTCTCTGTGGAGTAGTTACACAGCAGCAAATTATGGATATTTGAATCAATGTTATGCAGGCAATCATCAGTTTTTTTTTAGCCTGAAAAGAATTTAATCCATGTTTTTTTAGAATCCAATTAAATCTGACAGGCTTTTAGAGTGTAAACACATGTGAAGAGATCTCTTTTCAGCAGATTGATCCACTGAGAACTTTAACCACCACAAATAGCAAATGACTGCAAATGACTGCAAATGAATATGAATATTGGGCACGCTCATGCTTGCATACAGACATGGTTTAGAAAGAGAGCGTTGATCTAAGGTAGCCTCAGAACATAAACAACTTCCCTGGGGAAAAATCCTTGCTTTAAACCATCATCACTGTGGTAAAAGATGCAGTCCCTGTGACAATGGTTTAAACAGCAGACTCAATCATAGTTGAGGATGATTGATGCTTGTCACAATTGATCCAGGCCCTCTGTCTCTGGGCACCAGCCTGCTATACTCTCACTGTCTGCTGACTCCCTCCTTTGCTGGTCTGGGACATAGTTTATTTCTATCGATTAGTCCCTTTGTACAATTTCAAACATCAGCTCTGCTCTTCCTTGCCTGCCTCCTGTATGTATGAATTGCTGTGGTAAATGATAGAATATTGGCAGAAGGTAAGAAATGTTGGAAAGGAATATTGTATTGTGATAGAGCTGTGAATCTTTGTCAGGGACAAAATTTGTATACAGTGTGGACACTTATTTATAGTATTACCTGACATATGCATAGGACACCCAGTGCAGATGCTGTGTTAGTACTTGAGGAATTTAAGGTCCTGCATTTACAACAAAAAACATCTGCAAAATAATTGATCTGATGCTACAATAAACAGGACCACAGAATTTGATAGTGCTATTACAAAAACCATTATAAACATTACAAATCACACATTCAAAAAGGAAACTATTTTGTGATTTAACAGCAGGTTTGGTAGGCTTTAGGAACAAAACACACTTTGGTTAGGGAGGAGAATGTTTCTAGAAAAATCATGATTTGGTTTAAGCAGTCAAGAGCAGGCAAGAGAGAGGAACTACCAGAGTAGCTGTCTCAAGAGAAGTAAAGCATGAAAATGCAAAATTCTCTCCCAGTTTTGGTACGTTCTGGGCTACAGTAGAAAAATGGTGGCGCAAAATGGTGGCCTATGTAAAAGGGCACCTGCTCCCTTAGTAAAGAAAACAAAACGATTATTATTTTCACGTGACTACATATTGATGAAAACATAATTATGAAAACTATAGTGCATTTCTGCTAATAAATCCCTTTAAATCTCCCTCACTGCACTTTTAAAGTGAGAAGACCTTGGTTGTCATTACTGCAACACTAATCACTTGAATTAGGTCAGGGAATGGCCATGCAACACTGACTGTCGGTAGGGATCTATCTATTTATCCTTCTTTTTCACCATGGACAACATTATATACTGTAGTAGTATTTAAATAAGTACTACAGAAACTAGAGGTCTAGTGTCACTTCAAATACAGTTGGTTTTTGTTTAGGAGAAAGGGTTGCTTAGTCAAAATGCAGTAGGTGAATGGTAGAGGCCTCCTGAGTTTTTTTTATTTTAGTTTTATTCTGAGCCACACAGACCACTTTGAGAAACCGCCACCAGATGTGTTAATGGTTCCTGATGGCAGACAATGTGGGCATTGCCCTCAGACAGCTCCCCACCAGCCTTCATGGCAGTTTCATGGCAGACATAACTCACTTCACTGAGTGTTAATTTGGAGCACTATTCAATTACAGGTTGGCATTGTGGCGAATGCCACCACCGGCTTGCACTGCTGCATTTCAATTTCACATTAGGCCAATCACACAATCAGGTTTATTAAAGAGTGTTCCTTCTTACAAAATTGCCTTGGAACTGCAAAAGTATTCACAGCATAAAAACTAGCTATGACTTATCTACTTTCTCTCTTCACTGACACCCTCCACCATGTTCTTTCTGTCTTATCCTCTGTCTCTGTCTCTCCGTCTCCTTAATTCATTTCATCTTATCTTTCATTTCCCACTCATCGTTTCGTCTCTGGTGCTGCTTCCCTCTTTTAGAGCTCTCCTTTGCAACAGCAGAATATTAAAATGAGGTTTGATGAAAGTGTTATCAGGCTCCCGGTCTTTTGTCCACTTTCTCCTTTCTCAAGGAGACTCTTAGTGCTCAAGGCAAAAACGTGTGCATGTGTGTGTGTGTGTCTATGTGCTCTATGTGCTATAAGCATGAGAAGAGCCTATGAGGGGGGCTAAAGTACAAACTGTCTTCTTCCTCTACCAAAAACTTCATATCTCTTCTCTGATATTCAATCTAGTATCCAAATGTATTTAGATATTCTGCTCAGATCATGTTCTCTCCAAAGCAGTAGTGGAGAGAAGGATGAAGTAGAAGAAAGAAAGAAAAGAGACGAGGAGAACTGCTTTACCGCTCTTCTACTTGAGTCACCTTGGATGGATAAATAAAACTGTGGACCCACAGAAGTGCAACACGAGAAGGTAATGGGTTTACTCTGCAGTCAAAATGCCATTAGAACAATTCATGCTTTACAAACTAAGCTTGTAAGCCATGTCTTGCTGAAAAGCCAACATTCATATTCTGCTTAGAAAACTAGTCCATGCCTCTTCCTTTATCAGACGTTAAAGTGTCTATACATTTAAACACTGTAAAAGAAGCGTGATTTCTTTCAGCTTTATTTTCTATTTGACACTGCCTGATATGAGAACTCACACTACCATTTTGCTCCCTCTCAACTGAACCAGCACTAAGCATCGTTCTTTTCATGCTGGACAAATACACCAATTCTGGTTCTCTCCACCCTCCCTATCTAACCGAGATGGATAGGAGAGAGGATGAGGGAACAAGGGGGAGTCACGCAGTGGAAATTAAGAGGCAAAGGGGGTAAAAATGAGCCCAGTGAGGCTCAGATCGATCTCAGCCAGCTTTTATGTACATAACATCTCTTCCTCACAGACATCCCACAATCCCACAGCTTTACAGCCTTCTATCCATCACAAGGCACAGGAACAGAGGGCCAGGTCAGAGAGGTTTTGGGGGAACCGTGTTGGTTGAAATTGCAGAGGTTTCAGTGCACAGAAACAAAGGGGATAGAAGGGAAAGAGGCTGAAGGATATGTTGTACAGAAGATGTAATCTCAAAGTGTAACACAACAGAGCAGAGAGAAAGTGTTAAGGAAGGCCAAGATATGGTGAGGTAGGAGGATGGAAGCTGACAATGATGTGAGAGGAGAGCTGGAAAGATGAAATGGAGTGGAAGGGGGAATTAGAGGAACCAAAGCGTGAAAAAGTGATCATCAAGGAGGTGGAGAGAGGCAGAGAAGGATTGGTTACAAATTGCATACTCTTGCTGTAGCTTTCCTCCCATCCCTCTGTCAATATACGTACTTGTTCCCTCTACTAAGCTCGTTTCCATGAGCGCAGGAAGAGCTGTCTCAGACACTGACATCTTGCTCTTGTCCCGCTCCCGTTCTCTGTCTCGGTCTCTCTCCCTCCCTGTGGATGAGGCCTCCCCTGCACGTCGCTGCCTGTTCTTCTGGGCTTCCATGGCTTTGAGTTTTCGGGCATGCTTGTGGCCTTTATAGTGGGCTTCTGCTTGGTTCTGCAGAGAAATGAGAGGAAACCAGGTGAAGAGAGACACGCAGAAAGGAATGTTTGACTCAGTGCATTATCTGCTGGAAAGACTGGATCCCACGTGCAATAAATGTTAAAATGCTTGCCTGAATATTCACTCTCTCGCAGGCATCCACAGGCTGCAAAGAGGAGAGTGTGTTTCCACCTGATAACGGCGCTGGCGCATTGGGAGGCCAGAGGTATAATTGCATGTGTAATATGCAACAAGAGAGAGGATCCCATCTCCACAACTACCCTATTAATGTGCACTCTGAGAGTCAGCCTCTGCAAATCCTAGATACACGTGGCAATACATACTAATGTCACAAACATTTGAGCACTCACAAGCACACAAAAACCAGACACAAAACCCAGTCTGACACAGAAATTTCCCTTCTAGGTGGATCACAATTTACCTTCACATTCTCATTATCCCCACAGCCCTGTTCAACCCGAGAACAAAGCCCCCGTTGTCAGAGCAAACGTGGTTACATGGAAGCAGGAGAGAAATCAATACAGAGATCACTCATTAAAAGCAAAAACAACCTCCAAGGATCAACTTTCATCAGCTCCTGGTCTGGACAGGATGTAGTTATAGAGGGAAGGAGAGTCCAGAAACATTAAAAAATATATTTAAAAAAAACACAGCCTAATATGAATAATACATACAGTATAAGACATTTGTTTCAAAACACATCCAGTGTGTCCCCAAAAATTATATCCACCATGTAAATGTCCCCAGCAAACAAAAAATGTAGAGTATGCTGAGTAATATGAATATATTGATGCCTTCAGATAGATGGACTGAGGATAAAGGATTTAATGTAAAATTGTTCCTGTGTGTGTTTCGATAAGGGGGAGCAAGGTAAACTGTAGTTCCTCCAAGGCAATGCCTCCTTCCAAGCTCTCGTCAAGTTTTACTTCCTCGAAAATAAATCATGCAAATCCTCAGGAGCCAGACAACTTGAGCAAAGACTGGACTTTGCTTTGGGGCTCCTAAGTGAGAAATAAACACATGCAGAAATGACTAAGAGACTTGAAAACAGTAAAAGACTTTTTCATTATGTGTGAAATGTGAATTTCTCTTATTACCTGAGCTTCAACAATACATTTACTCCCATAAGAAATAAAAAATAATAAACAAAGATTACTTCTTGTTCCGTGTTAGTGTAGAGATACAAGGTTATAGACACACACACCACCATGTCTCATATTAGCACTATGTAAACACCAGAAGTCTGGGTATGCAGTTAAACATGTACACCCCACATTAGTAAACCCAATGATGTGATATAATGGAAGTCTATAAATAATGTAGCTGTCAAAGTAAAAACAACTCAGAAAACTCCAGTGCATCGTGTGACTGATCTGGTATGAAAAGGCTTCAGAGATTAGCATGATGTGGCAAATTGAGTCAATGCCCCTCCAGCCAACCGAGTCTCACTGGAGGCACAGGGACGAAGTGTGAAATGTGCATACACATCACCAGCTCAGGACTACAGAGTGATACAATGAAAGGATTCTTGATCGATTCTCTGAAGACAGCACCAGGCTAAAACACGGTATCAGGTGCATAGATAAATGTTTAGCTGATGTCTCCATATACAAAAAATAATAACAGAAAAACATAAAAATAAAGTCTGTCAGTTAGTTTGCTTAATTTAACAATCAGCGGGCTGCCTCTTTTGATTGTGACAGTTGACAAATAGTCAACACTGTTTCCCCTCAAGTCACTAACAATATTACAAGGATGTAAAAATACTTTTTACCATAACTGCAAGTCACAGTCACAGCTGTGATATTTTTACTAGACGGTGCTAGTATGTGCAGCTCAATTATGTTCTATTATGTTATGACAATGTAGGCTAAAACTTGTCATATGTCGAGCAGGAGGAAAGACGTAAAGTGACACACTTCTTTTAATGCTCTCATTTACTGTAGTGCTTTAGCTATTTCACAAGGTTTCAACAGCAGCGGAACAGCATTTTAGAGCTTATAATTCACAAGCCAATAATAAAACATATAAAATCATATTAAAAATGTGTTTAATATCTTAATAAGAAAGAAGACTGCTTGAAACAATTTCTTTGCTACATTAAATAAATAGTCTGTATGTATGATAAATATCTGTGGTCTAAATAACTATGCTCTTTTACACCTGTAACCACACCCACCAATGACATTACAGTGTACCAACACACCCTGAAGGAGGCTGACTGATGGTCACCAAACTAGATTTTAAAGTGGTGTTTAGATGAACTTTAAAGTGAATCAGTTTTATCTTGAGAAGCAGAGGAAACTTCCTCCTTTCCCCTTTGAGCATTTTGCATAATGATAACTTGGTATAATATCTGTGCAAACTCTGAGGAGGGTGCAAAAAAATGTTAGGAAAGTATCCATGCTCTCAGAGAGACAGATAAAGCTACAGTCAGACCTGACTCTCCTCTTTAAGTCTGTGTGTGGAGGCAGCCAATGGGATTTGCTCTAGTGTGTGAAGAGCACGTCTGCAGTGTCTCTCCCCTCTCAGCTCCCTGTCTCCTGTGCCTCAGTCCTTCTTTGAAGATGAAGTCCAAAAAAAAAAAAGAAAAAAGAGAAAAGAAAGAAAGTGTGTGTCTGTGCTTGTGTGTCCAGACGTGATGTCTTAAGACTTTCTAGACTATTATCTATTTGTTTATATGAATATGCATGAAATGTCATGGGATACGACATGATGTGTATATTTGTCTATGTGTGTGTGCTAGCACACATGTACAGTATGTCTGTGGGGGTTTTGTGTGTGTATGCGTGTTTGTGTACACACGCGTGTAGTAAGGATGGAAGGAATGGATCGAGGAGCTGAGAATGCTGCTTCCCGCTGGGGCTGCTGATTGTTTCTGCTCTTTGGTGATAAACAGCAGCTCTGCCTGCTGTCTAATCCCTCACACCAAAACAACAGACATACAGTACATACATACACAAATTTCATTAAAAGTAGAACTTGTATATACACATAACCAAAATAAAACTAACTGACTATGGCTATGTTTTTTTTGTTTTAGAAGAATTAGCATATTTTTTAATTTTTGCTTTTGCATGCATAAGGATACACGCAAACTATAATATCTTGAAAGAATTAATATGAATTGTTTTTCATTTACTTAAAACCAACATGTTATAGACACATAACACAGACGGGAGATGATTTGACTTTGCAGCAGACTTGTGAACATGTCTAAACAACAGCACACTAGAAACACTAGATTCTAACTGGAACCTCTTACATGTATCATTTTATTAGTGAGATGAAATCTTTATTGAGTTTGATTTTTTTTTCCTAAACAGATTATGGTATAACAATTATGATGCTCAGAACAAAGAGTTCTTATGAATAATATTGCTTGATGAAAGACAATGACAGTGTAGAATCTTATGTGAAGCAGAATTTAACACTCAGGATATATGCAAGAACATACATTGCTTGCTATGCGACTAGGTGAGACTGAAGGTGACTTCCTTTCATACTTGTTTTTAGTAATATGTCCTTAGCTTCTCCTGAGGGCTTCTGGATGGATGACTACAGGAAAAAATTAAATAGAAGTTTGTACTGTAATGTATGGAGTTATGGCCATGTTATTGTTTCATAGACGTAACAGTATTTGTAGTGTCTTTTAAGCCCGTGTGGTTTCAACACTTGCGGCTGCCTGATAAACATAAAACTGAACTTGAACACACACAGAGGTAAAACATCAGTGCAACAAAAGTGCATAAACCTGTGATTTCTGTGAAGAACCTATGATCAAAACAGCTTCTCGGTTGTGTGTAATTAAACACGACTTCACATGGTAAGTGCTGCATGAACAAGTACTAAACCAGATAATGTGACATCTTAAAAATGGGAGCTTTTGTTGCAGTTTGTAGTTAAATGTGGACTTTATTACAATTTAATTAGTCAAACATTCTATTTTTCAAATGAACTGGCTTAATTATTTTTGCAATGTGGCTAAAAACAAAGAAAACTTTATTACAGGAACAGGATTTCTAATTACTTAACATTTTACTGATTTACCAGGGGTGTACTTACCCATGTTGTATAGCCTACTGTATTTGCAGAGGTGCACACACACCCACACACATATAGCATATAGTATATTCCCCAACCAGTCAGTGAGGCTGAGGGTAACTGTGATGAATATAATATAGATTTTAAAAACATTCAACAAGATAGTAAAACAACAATACAAAGCAATGTTCTCTGAAGCCAGACTCACTTTTTAGTGTTCATTGCTCTAATGTTGTAAAGTATCCAGTCTGGCATGCCATCTCTTTTTTCTCTCTTTTCCTCTCTATCTTCCCCATAACCACCACAGCATGAAGCCACTGAAGCATTTCTTACCGTTGAGTTAAAGCGCAGGTGGCAAATGTTGCAGGAGATAATCTGTTTTTTCTTGAGGGGCTGAGGGACACCAAATGTGTGGTTGATCACTGCCTTCTGGACAGGATCCATCTTAGAGACAGAAAAAAAAGATCAGTAGAAACAACATTAGTTCTGCTGTGATTTTATTTTCCCAAATGAGAAATGTCTGTGCAGCAGAACTTCATTCCAAACATAACGGAGTCAATCTTCAGTGTGTCCATGTACAAACTATCACCTAATATTCAGTAGAGGTTTTCAAGCTGTGGGATGGTGCAGAGGGGGTTGAAATGGGTACAGAGGGACATGAGGCAAAAATACAGCATTATTTGAAGAAGACAGGTGGATGCTGGTTTTCTAAAAACAACTGGGTAGCTACTGTAACTAAGCTATTTTCATGTAGCTGCTGATTCAGCCCATTATTCAGCAGCTGGAGTGGTAACAGATGTTGAGAAACACACTTGCATTGCACATAAACATCTACTTAAAAATTGTATTAAAAAAAAAAAGACAGACAGTACACACTACAAATTATATACAACGCTTTTCCAAAACTATTTTGGACTTCTATTTTGAAATTCCTCTTTCGGCAAATTGAAACCTTTTGAAGCAGTTGTTGCTACATTGCAATACCACTGGATAAATTAATTAATGAAATATGTCTATATATTATGCGACATTAAGGCAACAATTTTACGTCACATATATGACGGCTGCTGAATGTAATTGTGTGATGGTGTGTAAAAAAACAGACAGACAAAACAACAGTACTGGAAATATTGTACGTACAGAAGTAAATAAATGCAGGTTTGCTGTGATGCTTTACAGCAACAGATGCTGCTTTTCAAAAGAACACTTAAAAAAACATCCCTCAAACGGTCTTCACAAAGTTGTAATCAAAGATGTTTGATGCATCGCAAAATTCTCCCATTGTGTGGCTGAAAATGAAGAGGTCGCTTGAACGAAAAAATAGAGGGCAAACAACCTAAAAATACAGTCATGCAGCTAAGAATATTTTCCGTGTTGCTTTACTGCACTCTAACAGCAGCCAAATCAAATCAAAAGAAACACATTTGAGTCTCTTCAACTTCAATTAGTGGTCCCAGATGCAATTAATTATTGAGAGGGGTGGTGGGGCATGATGCCCAATGTCCAGAATAGCATGTACTAACAATGACATAAAATGTAAATGATGTAAAAATGAAAAGACATCTATATCATTGCAAAATCCAATAATTTTTCTAAGTTAAAGAAATATTCAGAGATTTGCTGGGTGCGAATGATATCTGCTGTTTAAACAATGCTGTTGAGACACTATGTTGTGAGCACCTGAACTGTGATTGCTCAGCTTAGGCTGTTTGTGATTTCTCATCTGAGTTTCTGACGCTGGTGAAGATTTCTGAGAGAGATGACAACACAAGGGAAGCTGAAGAAAGACAGTAATCTCTTTTTATTTAGTTGCACAAGACTAGCAAAGCCATTATACTGTTGATGTTCTGTTTATTGCAACAGCCACTGTAAATGAAAGAATTATGTAAACAGTGATTGCACTGCAGTAGGATTATACTCATGGCACAATGATAAGTTTCCTGGATGTAACTCCAACTTGAAATGAAAGAATGTAAACACAGTTACAGTGGGTAATATAACTGAAGCACGATACAGCCTGATTATGTACAATATGTGTCTAGATTTGAGGTGGTTATAGCAATGGGCTTAACTATAAATGAAAAGTGCCATGTGTATGTGGGATAGGGGACTCAATTAACTCACTGCACTGACTATAAATCCAGCTTTAGCTTCATGTTTTCTCTCCACACTGTAAGTTTGCTCTCAACATGTATTGCCCTGTTGTTACAAACCTCGCTACAGCTTGTATTTTAATGTAGTTAGAGATCATTTCAGTCTCAAATCCATGAGTGTCTCATACATTATGAGTCACTGCAGCCCACAGAGGAGTATTTCTGGAGATGGAACTGTATTAGGGACTAATACAGTTTTAAATGTCTGTGGAAAGACTGTAGAGAGTTGCAGAACAGCATACTATGAACAGCAGAGTGAAAGCTGATGCTTCATTAGGGGGTCTGCATTGCACGATGACAGCTGATTTCATCACAGCACCGTTCAGCACAGTATCATATACAGTATAACCACCTTGAGTCTCTCACTATGCTGGCACCAGGCCTGGCTCAGTCCGTTCCTGCTGTCACGTGGCCAGGGAGAGGGCTGTTCTTACAGTGAGTTAGACTGCCACACTCACTGGAACCACACAGGTGGCACTGCTGACAACCCCAGCTGCCCAGAGATCAAGGAGAGTTGGTGTGTTGATTGAGGAGAGGATGGCAGACTGACTCGATGTCTTCTAAAAACACAAGCCTGAACAATATCACATCCCTCCGTACCACACAAAGAGTTGTGTCATGTCCAAGGCAGCTGCCTCCTCTGGCAGAGTGGAGTCTGTTTACTACAGATTCCTCAAGACCAGGTGTGAGAGGCAATATAAACACACCTGACACTGAAACCTCCACACTGGCCCTCTCCCTCAGGGCTATCTTTGTCTTTGTTGCTTTATTTTGGCTTCTTCTACATGACTCAAAGCTACCTCGGGGAGCAACTAACTTTTCCCTTCAGCACTCGAAGCCTGACCATGAAAACCTACGCTCTTCTACTCCTGCTGTCCTCTCTCCACCTCAGCTAGGCAGGCTGCACACAGCTATTTGTTTTAGGAACTGAAGAATGTGCCTATTGTCTGTCTGCAGCCATCCTGAACCGACTGCTATAAATGTGCCTTTTGTCCAAGCCACTGGACCTCCCCTCGCTATCTCTCCAACCTCCCCCACCTACCTAGTGCAGACAAAACTTATCCTGCGCCGTGAGACTAAGTCCATGATGGGGTTCAAGGAAAGAGAGAGGGAGAAAGAGACAAAGAGAGATTAGACAGGGAGAGGATGTAAGAAGGAACACCAGGGGAACTGGAGGATATTTAATTGTGGAGACAGGTGCATTCACCCCCCCAACCCCACCCTTATCAAGGCTAAGAGAACCTGGGGCTCCCTGTTGAATGGACTTTGTGATTAATGCCACAGCTGTGCTGTCAGACTGTATGTTATGGAGGCTAATCATCTCCTCCTGGGACTGAAGCGACACTGATTTGATGTTATTTTCACGGTTATCATAATTTCTGCATTCTGGTTGTGGCAGCTTCCACATCCTTCTGCAAGTTTTATTTTATTATCAGTTGCTGACTGAATACCACTGAAATTCTGTATTTGATGTGTTCTAACCTGCATTTGTTTCTTCT
>JAUBNQ010000027.1:8689275-8699285 GCA_032353495.1 Ctenopoma kingsleyae
ACACACACACACACACACAATTTAAAACTATCAAAGACATCAGAAGTTCCACACATACACACATAAAATGACAATGGGTATAATGCTGGTAAGTAAAGGATCAAAGATTCCAGCTTTTAATTCCAGGCACAGAGGCAAGGTGCTTGAAGTCCTTTCAGTCTGTTGCTGACATTCAAAACAAAGTAACGGTCTCCTCTGCAGAGATGCTGATACTGAGGTGACAACAGCATTGCTGGGAGATGAAACACCACTTGCATAAAGATTAAAACCCAAAACCTAAGGTAAGGACTGCACAGTACTGGAGATTCAGGTCTGGCAAAGGAGACAGTGATAGGGTGAATAACAGACATGATTTTATAGGCCTGTCACCGCTTACTGATATAAACTCAGTCATCCAGCATGAAGTGGAACAAAGACACTAAATCTATAAAGTACTGTATGAGGATCACAACCCTGAACCATAAAATTAAGGTAGAAAAGGTGCTAATATAATAGTAGTGCCACTGGAGGGATGATGGAAAAATAGTCTGTAGAGTGTTGATATATTTTCTAATCACACTATTGATTATACCATCTGCTTGGATCCTCTGCATTCATTAATCCTGCTTTACTGTTTTACATGTTCAATGCGTGTACATGAGACAAGACAAAATGTTAACATAATTTTTTTCAACCAGATGTAATTTTAATATGATTTTGCACTAAGATGAATCACTTCTTCACATATTTTTGTTGGATCTAATTAAATACTGTATTATTTTGAGGCCATTTGGCCTCTGCTGGAGAGCTTTTATTGTTTTTACTGAAATTTTTGCACATAATATAATAACATTCACAGATTAATTAATTTCTTACACAAGGTACTTCCACTTAGATTTATCAATTTACTGTTTTTCATCACTGGACTCACCGTGTTAAAGTTAGGGAAGAGGCTGAGGGGTGACGATCCATTGAGCCTGAAGGGTAGGAGGTGTTTGAGGTCAAGCTGAGGCTGCAGAGGCCGTCCTGGGACAGGGAGGGAAGCAAGCAGGGGACTGCCTTGGGCCGATGTACCTGGACAACACAAAGATATAAATGTTAGAAAGAAGAAACAGAAGGAAACATTGACACGAGGGACCTGTTTGTCCCAGTGTGATCGTAAGAGTGAAACTGTGCTGATGGCTTCCAGGAGGTCAGGTGCAGCGCTCAGAGGAGGCCTGACTTTGATTTATTTGATACCACAGGCACCATTACTCCTCCAGCTGACACCTAACACACACTATCCAACTCAAATATTTATGTACTTATGTGCTTACACTTGCTTGGTCCTGTGCTTGTATCTGGGACAATACAGTGTGTGGGAGTGTGTTTCTGTTCTGTATGCAGACAACAGCAGGAATACATGTATATGTTCAAGGAGGATGGGCAGCTTTACTCCCCATCACCCCATTTGCCCAAGCTTATCCCCCATGGACATGCACCTGCCCCTCACACACATACACACTCATACACATGCACATCATTTAATTACTGATTTACTGGCTGAGGAAAGGAGCCTGTGTGATGCAAAGATAGGAGATATCGGATTTCAAATGGACCAGGAATGAAGAGATTTCTAATTTTCTGCCTGGCTGCATTTCAGTGGGACCGGTGCGCTCAATGTTGTGTCGGCACTTATCCCACCACCAGGATCAATCATTGGTGTCAGCTGTGGGTCACTGTGGCCACTCCAAATTATGCCTATCACACGCACACGCACACACATAGTGAGGTGGTTGTGTTCATGAGCCACTGAAGAAAAAAAAGCAATCACTAACCTCACAGTGACACCTGCATCTTAGAAATAGAAAAGACGAGCCCAAAGGAAAACTAAAAATGAAAAAAGGGCACTATTCTGAAGACATGGTGACAATGTCAGTTTAGCAAAACTCAGTGTTTTGTTATGATTATATAAAGCTAATTGCCACGGTTAAGAAAAGGCCGCTTTAATTTTAGGTCTAAGACAGAATGCAGTATTTGGACTCAACCATGAAAGCCAAGCAGACTATGCACATCCACCATTGCAATGTTAATTTTTTTTGCTGTGTTACACAAAGGGCACACTTGTGCTTGTTTTAAACATAATTCCTAGAAAGACATAAGTAACATAAGTTGAATGAAATATAGATCTATTCCACATACTCCCCACCTACAGACTTCTCAAAAATGGCTACAAATCCATTACAGTCAAAAAAATAAACTAATCTGTCAAAATGAAGTACTTTGTTCTTTTTGCTTTAATGTGGAATCTATCTTACATTATTTTCTTAGCACTGAAGGTCTGAGCATATGCTCCTCAGCTCTGGACTCAGGCCTGCCTTTGCCATGTGTGGATTCTCCTCTGCTGTCTGTCTGACACCCACAGAAAGGCAGCACAGGACGGACACAGCCTACAGACACGTGGGACGCAGCCAGTGGGGGATCGCTCACACACAAAACACGCACATTCACACAGAAAATGCGAAGAAGCTGAGTCTCTTGGCAGGGCTATCAGAGGAAAAGCTGGGCTTGCAGGGAGGACAGTTATCAGCTGATAGTGCTTCCCCACCTCTCTGTGACTCCCTAGGCAGCTTATTAAATCAGGGGCTGGCTGTTTGCCTCTTTGGATGATAACGCTGCCATGGAGGCACAGCCTGAATCCGGGCATGTTCGACAGCGAGCGAAGGAGTGCGTGTGCTCAGCTCGCATAAACCTGATGAGTATCACACACACACACACACACACACAAACGCATACAAACAGAACTGCCTACGCAACTCTGAAAACAAATAGCTCCCGGGGCAAGGCGGAAGTCAGTATAATATAAACATAGTCACACAACAAGCACACACAGACACACACTCGCACAATATCAAACAAGGTATAATTTTGCACTGGCAGATATTGTGTGCATTCCTAGTAGGAGTACAGTTTTGAGCGTTCAAGCATGTGTCTATCTTATGTGTTTTATGTGTGCAGAAGAAAGAAGGTCGGTTTATTTTAGCACCTGATAACCTGCTATCATAAAGCATCATTTTCTGCTTACTGCTCATGTGCACATATGTGCATGCACGTGGTTATGTGCACATATGTTCTTTCTGTTCAAAGTCATGTCTGCATCAAGGCTCAGATTTATTTATGCCTCACTTGTGGTCCAAGGTCCAGACAACCACTGACAGTTGAGGCAAAGCTTCAGGCCAAATGTCCAGCCTCTTTCTCTCTCTCCCAGATGACTTTGCTAACGGATCTGACTGTCTCTGCCAGTCCTTCCCCAGGCAGGCCTCCTCCTCCTCCAGCCATCACAACAATGCATTCCTCCTTCTCATGACTCACTAGACTTGGTTACACAACAGCCACTGTCATATCACATCTACTTGGATGTGTGTATGTTTCTGTGCCGTGATGCATCTGAGGTGTACTTTAAATCTAAATTCTTCAATTATTTTGTTCTTGCTCATCTGAGAAAATAATGGATGTCAAGTTTCACAAGAAAACTTCCTAAGTCTTTCCTTTCCTTGATCACAGGATTAGCCATTCAACCCTAGAGTCCTGCTACTGTATTTCTCTTGTCACCACTCCAGTGCTCCCTTTAGGTTTCTGACAAATTGTCTTTTCTCACATCTAAATACCCCACCCCCCTGTGTTCTTCATATCCCTGCAAACTGCTGGCGAGCGGCACAGGAAGGAGAAAAGGAGAGGGTCGGGGAGAAGAGAAAACTGCCTTTCTATTTGTGGCCCAGTGTAATTATGTGGGATAGATGCTGGCACAGCATGGTCTTGGAGTTGGGTGAGATGATCTCCACCTTCTTTTTCTTCCTTCTCTAGCCTTCCAAAGATAGCCCACCGTTTTGCTTTAGATGAACAAGATTAAAACAGCTGCCATTTCAGGTAGGCTGTACAATAGAGGATAAGCAGACCTATCTTCAACTAGACTGGATGAATGCACTATTTGGAAGTCACTGTTTTGGCTGTAGTATTGTATAGAGAAGAGAAAAAATGTCTGTTTATTGAAGTAAAACACTTCTGCACAACAGAAGGGAGACTGAAAAAAAAAGACTTTCATTAGCAGTTTCCTATAGTCTGGCAGCAAACGAAACATGATGAAATCCTTTGTATAAGAATATTTTTAAAAAACTACACCAGAGATTGAGGTGCTGTTGTCTTTGGTTATGTGTTTTTTCATCGCAGAGACAAGTGATTGTAGAATCACTGTGGTAAGAGCTATTGTGTTTGTTGATATCTGCAGGATTTAAGGACATTATGCAGCACATCTCTGGCGCTCAGCTGTGGGTACCTGCTGAGAAACAGTTGGACTGTCAGTTAGACCTTCGCCACCAGACCTCAGATCTGATGATCCAGCTGTGATAATGAATATCTACACATCTAAACTTGAATGTTTTGTACAGGAATTTGCAAGTGAAATTGCTGACCAGTGAAACGATGAGCTCTAAGTGAAGGCACAATATGAGCATAATTGCTCTACACCATGTGGATAATTATTTCGTCAGCTGCGTTAGACATAATAACCTCTCTTTTTGATGATGTTTAGCAAAGTCGTCATATGCCACTCAGTGATCACATCACAAATGTGCACATAGTAAAGTTCTGATCCGCACGTTCATAGCCATAACACAGTGTTGCTCATTGTGCATCCGCCGTGATGTTGATGCATTGTTTTACCATCCCCCAGCTGCCCCCAAACTTCCCAGCAGCAGTTTCCCCTCCTCAGACCATGAGCTGATTGGACTGGATTTGACAGTGCAGGATGAACCAGCAACTACAACTCTGCATAAAGATAAAACTGGAGCCATTTAGTTACAATAACCCAACCAACAGAACCGCTTTTAGACAGAGGTATGAAATAATGCAAAACATGTTTTGCATACAAATGCCTGTTTCACACAAGCTGTTTCTGGAAACTGTAAATTGGCCTCATGGTGTATTAGAGGCTCACGGCCATTTGGGGGCATGAAATGACATAGCACTGCCTGTGGATGTCCAAATGTACTCCACTGAGAGACAGAGAGTGACAAAGAGAGAGAGAAAAGTGACTCTTAACAGCCAATTAGCTTCCGCTTGATCAGGAGGTGGTGTGAGGGCCACTGTGGGAACCATTATAGCATGGACGGAGAACATTAGCCACAATCAGTTCTAATTAAAGACTGACACTTTTTATTCCTCTCCATCCCCAGCCATTCCTCCATCACTTCTATTCTCTACTCCTCTTTCAAGTATGATGATAATCTGCAAACTGAGTCTAACATAGGATGTGACTGGACTGATTAGAAAAGACAGTGGAGAGATGGTGAAGAAGCATCAATTAGAAACCAGTTAAGCCTATTTGATTAGTTCAACTGCAAGAAAAGGTAGAAGGCAGTATTATGTTTTTCTACTGCTGCATATATGACCATATATCATTATAAAACATACTGTAGTATTACTCAAAATACACAAACTTGGAAGCCTTTTAGACTTGTAAAGTTGTTTATTTGAATTACATTTTAGCTCTTTTTCTGGGTCACTCGGCATGCAGCGCTGGCTGCAATGCGACTGTATACTGTGTACTGGAGTGTGTAAGCTCACGCTGATGCATGCTGCTCATGACAGTTGATAATCCAATGTCTGTGCAGCAGGCATTTATAGTTTATGCAGTAAATATGTGCAAGGAATATATGAACAGAACAAAGCTTGTTTGATGTCTGAATAGTAAAGTGTTTGCTCCTCTCCAGTTTGTACCGTATATCATGCTGAAAAGAGAAGAGCTAGCTAGAGATTAGAACATCTACCTGATAAATATGTAGGTTGAGATTTCCAACAGTTCAACAGTCTGTCTCTAATAAGATTGTGAAGATTCTTCTAATAAGGATTTTTAAAATCTCAGCACTGTTACTTCCTTCTGTGACCCTATTTTAAGTTAATCTGTTCTTTAAAAAAATCTCTCATATGTAGTTCTGTCCTCCCTCCTCTGTTTCCCTGAATTGCAGAAGGTGGCAGACTGCTCCGTGTGGCCTTATTATATGCAAGGATAAGCACAGTTTGACCTGCGACTCAAAATAGAGCACTCTCAGGAAGGAACTTTTCTTTCACATGTTATTTTAGAGGAATTATACAAAGTCAGACACCAAATCAGTTGAGTTTACCTCTCTGTCAAACCTAAAGCCTCACCTGTACGCAGTTAGGGCTTCTTCTCCCTTGCTAGCTGGGGTAAAGTCATGTCAGTGGGGTTATTTTAATTTTAGTTCCTTATAGAACACAAAATGAGAAAAAATCAGATAAATGTGCAGGTGATATATAAGAAGATTTATATAGGCAGATCTGACCTGGATATAGACTAATACAGCATAACTCCTATGTTCAACATTTTACATCAGATTACAGGAAAGGTTTCAGTAGCATGTTTGGTCTACAGTGTTTATCTTGGTGGGTTCTGGCAGTTTGGTGGTGGTAAGAGGACCTTGTGGAGATGCTTCTTCCATGGAGTATCTATAATGAGTTCTGTCAGGCAAGCAGCGAGCAGCACGTTGCTACTGAACCCAACCTGGGCAGAGGCAAGGCCCATCTGTCAAGCAGAGACGATAAGCCCGAAGCCATCAAGAAACAAATTGCTCAGCTTCCCCACTGTGAAGCCCTATGAGGCAGCTGGCTTCGGGTGGGCAACAGAAATGCTACTGATTCCTGATGCTACACGGGGAAAAGGAGGTGGAGACGGGAACTATCAAATGCATTAATCTATGCAGATGGTGCTGATGGTGCCAGCAATTGCTCTGCAGCAGCAGCTGTACACAGCACTTCAATGTGATGGTAAAAAAATAAATTAATTAATTGATTAAAATATAAAAAAAACATTTTTGTGTTTTTGATTTCAAGCCTTGGGGAATCAGCTTTAATAAGTCACCCACACATTTCCTAATCTCCTTCCTGTGCTTTACAAAGATAATAACAGCTGTTGGACCTTTCCCTCAAGGTAAAACAAAAACAAACGTTTACAACACATTCAAAAGGAAATGATCAAAGGCTATATATGACAAGGACTTTAAACATCTGCGTGAGAGAGTTGGTGTTGATCTTCTTTATCATACTTAGCACTATGCTGCAGTGTCATGCCAAAAAATAAATAAGACTGAAAAAACTAAGTTGTGTCATGTGTACATATGCAAAAACCCAGGTCTAGGCATACTACAGGACTGACAGGAACTCAGATTAGGTTCATTTCCTCAGCAAATTGAGTCATTTGTGGAAATGGCATTAAGTGTGACATCGTTTTTTACATGAATAAATATCAGGCTGGTCAACCAAGCATCACACAGCCATCATGCCAACTGTGACAACTCATTATAAATTGATTAGATATGGTGGGCGAGCCGGGCTCGTTGGATCTTCGAGGAAGAAGGATGCGGTGTACAGGAGAAAATAAGACACAAGACAGAGGTTGCTTTCTAATTTTAACTCCTCAGCTGATGAGATGAGAGGCGCAAAAGATGAAAACATTCACTCAGACACTGAGAGGCAGACATAAAAGTGGTTATGAGGCTGTGACAAATTGTGGAATGAAAATGAAGTTGTAGCTGTATTCAACACAGTGGAACTATCCTCTGCTGAATTTTGGAAACTAATGCTGTCACGGAAGACACAGAAGAGAACAGCTCTTTATAATAAATGCTTCATGTGCACAGCAAATAGTCTGAGAAGGTACTGCAGGTAAGAACATTCATTTTATTTATATAAACAATACTAGCAACCTGCTTGCAGAGAAAATTGTACTATACATTAGTCTATGATCATATTCATTGCTATGCAAAAGAGTTCCTGCTAAGCATGTTGTATTTGCATCGAACCAGTAAATTGCGCTCCAGAGCTGATTTCTTTCTTGCCTTCAAATAGCCTGCTGATTGTCTACTCCTATTCCACATAAATTTGTTTTTCACAAAATGTCTTTTTCTTCGCTCATTGCCCCTTACTAAGTTCTTTGTTTCAGACTTTTCTTATAACACACTTAATTTGAATTCCGCTTTCAGGCATGCGTCTACGTCCAACTGAAACACTTAATGAAAGGTGTACTGCCTATAAAAATGCAATGCTTTCTTTGTCTTTTTAAGTTCAAGCTGTAGGGCCACATTATGTTTTTCTACTTTTTAACATAGCAAGGGAGTTTGAGACAGCTTTTATATTTTCTGTGGAAGAGAACTGCAGTTAGATGAAAGTTATAGCATGTGGTAGTAAAAGTCCTCCAGCTGTGAACATGCATTAATTAGCTCATATTCTGTAATGTAGATGACATTTAAAGAAAAAAAAAAAAAACAGTTGAAATTCAAAGATAATTTTCATTTGCTACACATGCTACTAAAATATATTTTATTAAAAAAAAAAAAAAAAAAAAAACCCTGAAGTGTCCTTGCTCAGGTTAAAAGGTTGGCTGAAGGATGTGCTGCTGGTGTTAAAAACCAATTACCCCTTGGCTGCTTTTTAAAATACCCTCTCACTCTCAATCAGCAGAGGCCTTGGGAAATGAATGAGCTAATTTTGCCCAACCTGGGCTGTAATTGTTTCAAATCAGCCTCATGCCTCAGTGTCACTGCCAAAATAATTGCTCATGAGCGGCAAGATTAATCTACAGAAGCACATCTGTGGGACTTAATTTACGGGTTGCACTGCCATGCCTTGTGGATCCATTAGGCTCATTTGGTTTTCAATCTTGTACAGCATATGCAGCTAAACAAAGGTGAAATAATAGTGGAGGAATTCCAGGAAACAAGCAAACACAATGCACCAACTGCTCAGTATTTGTACAAAGTCACAATCACGCAGTTCCCAATACTTGTGCAAATACATGCATAGATAGAGTGCAATGACAAATGCAGAAGTACTAACATTTGTGAACAGTGGCTATATGTGTGCATGCATTATGCAGACATAACTGCAATTAGTGCAGCTGTAAATCCACTGACACAATACACTCTCATATGATCTGTCTCCTACCACGTTCACGTCTAAACCACCTGTTCATGGACAAAAACAGTCAGGCTCTGTCAACAAATTCTTACAAAAGAGGAAGTGTCATCGTTTGCCGAACGTCAGCCTCCAATCAGCAGCAGCTGAGAAATCAGCATTTGGATTGTGAACCACTTTCAGGGTGAGAGGGGATGGGCCGTTCAACAGCATCTCTGAAGAGAAACAGCTGCAAGCTGCAAATTGGAAAGCCTTTGTGAGAAGCTGCTCTGCCCTTTGTTGTCTCCTTCCTCCTCTCCTCAAAGTGCTGGCATGCAGATGTCTCCTCTCATTCCTCATGTGTAATTACAAAGATGGGAGAACGCCATAAAGGGATGATTCCTCAATATGAGGCTTTGTACTGCATGGAGCAGGACAGCCAGCATGTTTTATATATGGAAACTTTACCACAGCAAAGGATTTAGCACCTCACTCCTGGTGAGGCTTCAAAACCCTCTCCAACATGATGCAAAAGGCAGGATAATTTGGCTGAAAAACAATCAATGTGACCAACCACGGTGGTATTATACCTTCCACTCCAGTGGCAGGGCCCTCCTTCTCTGCCTGTGTGCAGAGAGGAGAAATGGGGCCGAACAGATAAGGATTCTTATCAGAGCCTGTGCAGGTGTTTGGTAGAGCAATGCCATAACAGGATTCAAAAGTTACTACTGGCCAGCAGGATTTCACTTGATGAGCAGAGTAAGAAAAGAAGCACAGAGGGATAGATGGGTGGAGGAGGGGATGGGAGTGTGTGCAGTGATGATGGTGAGCTGGTGGACAGGGTGTTATAATTGTGAATCCCCTCAGAGTGCCGCAGTACAGTCTTAAGACACCTGCTGGTGTGGTGATAAGGAGTGAAAAGCAATCACTTCAACAACCCGGCAGCCCCAACTGGCATCTTGCTGCCTCTCAACCTGCTACTTGGGCAATTCGCTCAAATAAAACTTGTTTTCTGTCATAGGTCAGCGGGAGAGGAGGAGCACAAACACGAGAGGAGAGGAGAGGAGAGGAGAGGAGACGAGAGGAGA
>JAUBNQ010000027.1:8713009-8723849 GCA_032353495.1 Ctenopoma kingsleyae
CTGAGATTTTGACGTGACAATTGGCTGTTTTGTTGTGCAAGCATACAAAGAATGTGCCTTGGTGTTTCCCCCATAAATGTAAAACAGAAGAATGAAAATGAGAACGGAGCAAAATGAAATTAAAATATATGATGTGCATATCAGGTCAGCTGGATGGATCAAGTAACCTCCAACATAACTGTTTCCATTCACAAGTGGGGAGAAGGTGAATCTGCAGTTAGCACACTCAGTTAATTTACTGGGTTGAGAGAGCTGAGTATGCATGGTGATGAGTGACAGACCCTGGAGAGAGGAGAAGGTCAAGGTGCCACATTCAAGTCTAACAAAATTGTGTTGTCACTCCACAACTCTGTTCTTTACTTCTCTGCTAAAGCCACTGATTAGTGAGGATCAGCAATTATAGCATGAGGTGGTGCCATGAAAGAAGATGCATTTGTAGAGATGCAGAGACAAAAAAAAAAACAATAAAAAACAATGCCTGCTTTAATACCTAAAATGTGTTTAAGTGGAAGACGTAAGTTTAATGTGCACTGTTGTCCGTTTACCTTGTATGTGTGAATCTGATGAAGGTAAAGTGGAAGCTACAGAAGAGGTGAGCGGCTTGTAATTATCATGCACCGCGTGAGCGCTGTAGCATGCCTCTGCTGTCACCATGATGGGTTGGTTTGGGGTGGATGAGCTGAGGAGTGGGTGAGGGTGGCAATGGGTGGGAGGGATCGTCGGGTGCTCTGGGACAGCGTGACAGCGAGGGCACGAGACCTGAGCGGAGGGAGGAAGAGGAAGTATGAAATATGGAGGTAGCTGCTGTCACCTGAGAAAATGACAGTGGCGTACGGCGCTGTGGAAGCCTAATATGCCATGTGACATCTTTTTAGCGGTGGCATCTGGGCATCTCTCTATCCTCCCACCCAACTCCGCCTCTCCCTCTCTTCCCCACATTCGTCTCACATATCCAAACTTGCATTAGTCATAAACAGATGGCAACAACGCCCCATAAAACTCTGTCTGCTGCTGATGTGAAGTTCACTTAGGTGTCGATCAATACCTGGTAACACATGACAGCATCATAATGTTTTTTTTAATTTTCCAATATGTGTCAGGCATGCAGGAGTGACACAGCAGTTTTTCATGAGTGGGTGTGTAGGAGAGCACAGGAATGAGGGTTTGGGAGTTGTGTGGTTTACTAAACAGACACATGCTGTTGCCACACGTCTGGGTTAATGGATATTGATGCATAGCTGTTAGATTTATTACATAATTTATGTAATAAAGTAATAAATTATTCTGATGACAGCATCACTGTATACTACTCAAATTTTATTTATTATTTGTTATTTACAAGACATTTTATAGCATATGTGCATTGTGTTACCATAAATACAATGAAACATTCCACAAATCCAGAGTCAGGTTTTATGAGCTTCTGTTTTATAGTATGGGAACTTGTGACATATGCAAATGTGTCTGGAAATTGTGTTTTCTGATCTCAGCCACATGCCAGGACATAATGAGTGACAGGCTAATTTATGAACAAGCAAAAGAGGAAAGCTAGCCTTGCCTTTCTCTCTGCTGTTCTGATCCATGGCGCTGCTGAGGCCTGACTGGGTAATGACTGGCAGCAGCAGAGGAGGCAAACGGCCATCTATCTTCCTCCCCAACGCACACTCTCTCTCTCAACTAACAATTTAACTTTCTAACTCTCCCAATCTCCCTCTTTCTCAACTAGCAGCTTTCTTTTTTTTTTACTGTCCTTCGTCGCTCAGAACTATCAACTCTCTGTCTGTCTAAAACAGCATCTTTATCTTACATAAACTCTGGATCTTCTCTTTCTTTACTTCCTTCTCTTTGAAAGTGTGACACAAAGCTCAGCTTTTAAATTGACATCTCTCTCTCTCGCTCTCGCTCAGTCCCTCTATCAAATTGTTTACTTCACTGGCATATTTCTTCCTTCTTCACTATCTCTCACTAGACCTCAATCTCTGTCTCCCCACACCCCTTTCACCCTTTTTTCAGACAAACAAACAAACAAATGAATTGAAAGCACTGGAAGGGAACACCCTTGGAGCATGACAGCCTGGCTGGCCAGCTGACTGACTGACAGAGAGACTAACTAAGTGACAGAAAGATTGACAGGAGGTTGGAGGAGCACTGAGAGGGTTGACTGTGAGGCTCTAAAGTAATTTGAAGATGGGCGGACAAGGAAGACAGATGCTGATGGGTGAGAGTGTAAGATGCCCAGTCCCATAAAGGCACCTGAGAGCAGCTCTTTCAGTGTGGATTAAAGGGAGCAGACAAAGTTTTAGTGGGTTTAGTTGATCAACTTTCACATGAGAATGATCCTTGTGTCTCTCACTGTATTGCTCACTCTTTGATGGTTCACAATGACCTTGGTAACTGACATGTATTCAGATTCAGTCAACAGTTCGCGTCATTTGCGCAGTCAAATTGAGCAATTTCCTCAAAAAAATTGGTTGGTTACAAATATTCCTTCTAATTTGCCTGGAACAAAAACGTCTCCATAAATGATCAAATCTGAAACTTCCTCACCTCTTTATTAACCTGCTCCTGACTGACGACAGCAGGCAATACACGTGTGCAGATTTGACAGTGGTTGCATCGCAGAGTGGATTTGGGCCACTTCAGGTAATGTGAAAATAACCTTAGACTGCAGATTAACAAACTCTCTGTTAAACCTCCTAATAAGCTAGTTTTTGGATTTAGGGGGGGTTAGTTCTGTGCCAAAAAAAATTATATATATATAAATACCTCTTAAAGACAGACATCCAGATCTGTACAAAGAATTCACGGTGAGTGTTTCGGTTGTAAATTTTATATTGACAACATGGCATTAACATGTTCGTATCCTGCAATGTTATCGTTAACTGCAACAAAGCTGCATCTGTTGGATAACACGTGCTGGGTGCTTCTCATAATGTTACTACGAAACTAACGTTACCATTCAGCTGTGTGTGTGTGTGCAGCATGGTTTTCTTTAAACTATACCTGATACCTGAGGTCTCCTATCTGGCTTACTACTGTACTTATTACTAGAGCTATTTATTATCTATTATCTGTCGTTCCTCATATTTCCACCATAACATAGTTTATTTTTTGCCACTGTATCGAAATTGAAATCGCGTGGTACTGGTACTGAGTACCAAATTTCTGCCAATGCACCATTATGATGAAGAAATTAATTGTAAATATGTTTGATGAATATGGTTTCTAGTTACACTGCAAACCATCTGTAAACCAGTGTTTGGGGTATTAAAAACTGTTTTGTCTTTTTAGCCAGATCGTTAATTAATCAATTAATTCATTACTTACTACATTACTGACCTTCTGTAAAAGACCTGTGGATGATCGGACCATCCTCCTCCATGTATTTTGGGCCCATGTCCATCATCGTTTTAACAGAAGGTAAGTGGTCGTATTAATAATTGAAGTAATGCTGGAGCTGAGCACCAAAGTACAACCATTATTAAAACCTTTAGCTCCTCTTAAATAAAACCTTACCACTAAATGATACTTTGCCAAGTTTGCCAGTTTTTACATGAACAGATAACATAAGGTTTTGATTCACCAGACTTCTCCTGTTTACATAAGATGTGAACGTTGTGGGCGAAAACTGACAAGACTGTATACAGCCAACACTGGCTCTGTAGGGAATGAATATATGAACTGTTCCAAAAATAACCCTGCGTACAGCAGATATGGAACTGATAATGATAATATATATAATTATTGAACTAATGGGAACATATCAAAAGCACTAACATCTGTCTGTTACTAAAGAGTTATCTTTGTCTAAAGATGTCACCACTCAATGTCTGTCTGCATTTGGCTGCTAAGGTATGTTTCTTTAAAATATGCAGCAGGTAGTGTCAAGTACGTAGACCATATGAGTTAACCTGGGGAGATGCTGTCATCTCAGCGTGACACTACAGAGGACAGAATGTGTGTGTATGCGCGTTGTGCTCTGCCACATGCACATTCCAGCTCATCACAACAGAAGAGAGGTTGTCCCATTTAGCATCACTGTCACATACAGTTTCACAGACAGAAACAAGACACGAGACAGAGTGAAAGTGTGTGTATTTTTGTGTGTGCATGTGTGTGTGTGTGTGTGAGAGAGAGTGTTGTGAGGACAGACGGGAAGATGGGTTCCCCAACATAAATAAATCGTCAATGTGTTTGGTCACCTAGGTTGGATTCACAAATGGAAGATGAAAAAGAGGAGCAGGACGAGGAGGAGGTAAGGGAGAGGAAAACAGATCAGGTGGGGAGGGAAGCTGCTCGCTGAGGGGAATGAAAGACAGGTGGGAATCCTAATGTCTGCTTCGTGCTTCAAGTGGAATAGAAAACACAAGAGCATCTGCAGTGAAACTGACATAACTGCTGCCAAGAATAGCCGCACACTTTGGCTGAGTGGAAGATCCTTTTAAAAACTCAATCCACACAATTATGTATTATAATTTGAACATGTCTTTCTCATTCAGTTCGTTTTGAACTCAACCCTTCCCTGTGCTATACTGTCTGTGAAATGCAAACAGGCAAACAGCTTGGTTATTCATTGATAGAAAATTGAGTTTTGAAATATAGGCTGCTGTTATAATAAATAATGTATCAATTATCATAATTATTATTATTATTATGTAATAGTATTGCATAATCTTCAAAGCAGTTGGGGAGATTTGTGTGGACAGGCAGCTGAATTTTAGGTGCCAAGGGTTGGAGGTTCAGTATGTTGTCCAAGGACACTTCAACATGTGGCCATGAATCAGGTGAACAAGTCAAGTCAAGTCAAATGGTCTGCACTTATATTGTTAGTTATATAACTTATATAGCTAGTTATGCTATGAAGTATCTAAAAAAAAACATGGATTTTTAAAGATAATGATTTGGGTGACCCCCGATGTCTTGTCTTGTGTCAGCTTTGTACACATACAATTTAACAATATCTATCGAAGAACTAAAGGTTATTTATATTTCAGTGGAATTCACGTTTGCGCTGAGTAGAAGGCTCGCAAGTGTCAGAAACTTGATGCAGAGAATACAAGCAGCCCATTCTGGCTTGTCATAGGTAGTTAATGCTGTTCCTAAGTGGTATCTTCACAGCCACTGTATCAGTGACAGTTAGTTACATTTTTGAAGAAGAACAACTACTGTATGATTCATCCTTGAGAGTGAATAACTATTTTTCTTCATCTTTTTTAATTATTTGAATATCTGACTCACTGTGGTAGACTCTAGCTATCGTTCACTCTCCACTCGCCAGTGAGAGTGACTAATGCTGTACAATAAATGAATAATGCTGTATTGTGCTTTTATTCCTTAATTGCTGGCTTGGCACTCCAAACTATAATTAAAGGAAGTTATGCATTAAAAAAAAAATCTTTTCAGAGTGACTTCAACTGTCTTGCTGCCATGTGACAAAGACATAGCCTTTTAATGTGTTATAATTATGTTTCAGCATGGTTCAGACTGTCTTTGCATATGTTAAAGACTATTTCTTAAAGGCAGAAATGGAGGATTGATTTACTCTGTATTGGCAGGTTGGTATTCAGCTTTAACATGGGTCATCTGGAAAAGACTGTTGTGACAACAGCCAGGTTAACTGACTTAGAAAAAAAGGATCATCCTCTGCTTTAGTGCTTTAGTATAACAAACAAATATTGCAATAGGCCAAAAGTCAATGTCTTATTTATTATCAGTGGATATGCCGAACATTACCACATCTAAGACTCTTGGTTTCTTGTTTTGCAGGTTTGCTCATGTTGACTCATGCTGCACAGCCACGTATAATGTATTTATAAAAAAAATATATTTAAGATGTATTTAAGAAAAAAAACTTACATAATTGTCTATGCTTTGATTTTTTTGAAGTTAAACTAAGGCAGCCCCTGCTGAGCAATGCTTTGTCTTTACAGGTGCATTATAAACTTTCACAATAGTGTAGTTACTGTGTGCCATGCATCAAAACCACAGAAAGAATGACAGGAAAATAATAGAAAAGCAAAAGAGCATTTTGACAGATTTACAAAATTTGACAGTAACAAGGAAGCAGACCATCATACTTAGGATGGAAAGAAGGGTAGAGAGAAAATGAACAGCTATGATCTGAGATGTCATTCAATCTAAAGAGGTTATTGAAGGTGAGATGGAAAATAAATTCATTGAGAAGTATGTGCTGAAAATCTGAAAATCCTGTAGATGTTAAAGTCTATAAGGTCTGAGCCTTGGAAAACTCCGGCACATGCACGCTGTATCTCCCTGTCCATTTCTTCCACACCAAGGCTAAGTTACATCGTCACCCAGCTCATAACCTCACTCTGCTCTGTCCATGAAGACCTGCTGGGAAGAATTACTCTGCTTGGAGAGGCCTCGCATGATATATAGACAGAGAAACCCTCCTAATAAATCATTTAATATTTCCTTGTCATTTAAAGGTTAGGTACCTTGGTCAAAATGATTCAAATTCAGTTTAATAACATTTACAAAGAATGACTGATGGATTCTTAAACAGACCAGCAGCATCATGTAGACAGTACCAAGAATCGTCTTTACCAAGAAAACATGTTTTTAAATTTCATACAGTGTTGTACCATATGTAGGAAAAGTATCTTGTCATTAAGCTTCACATAAAAGTATATGAATAAAAATTTCTTTACATTTCTTCTGTTTTATACATATTGCTGGCATTCACCAAAAAGTAAAGTATGTCATTCAATGAACAAATGAATTCATGAAAAAACGTTTCTGGATTAATGACATGTTCTGTATCTAAGACAGTTAATAAGAGACTAAATACATCTGGTGACTATTCCATAACCTCTTTGAACCCATGTGTATTTGTGTGCGTATTATTGTTGTTTTCCGTGTTTGGTTGAAGCAGCTGAGGCTTGTGGAATGAAAGACAATGGCACAATCCTAAAGGTCTTGAGCGAGACATGCTGAGATTAATTTCGCTGCCATTCAACCGGATGAAATATCACAGCAGTTGTGGCGTGCACCCAGTGTCACTTTATGCATGTCTGCCAGTGTGCCTATTTGTGTACATGTGTGCGCAATTTGTCTGTCTGTACATTTGTGTGTGTGTGTGTTGTCTGTGTTGTGCCAAGTAGGGCTATGGTTTCTGCCTCTGCTATTGTGAGGACACATGGCCTCACTGCCTTCCTGTTTTCCCATCCTATCCAACACCCCCCACACACCCTCCTGTCTGCCCACTACTGCACGCTGGGTCACGTGGGTGCTGTGGGTGCTTTCACGTCCCATCATTTCCTGTGGCTGACTGTCGGGGTGCATCAGGGTGTCACGCGTGCCTAATGCTGACGAGCTGAGACAGCTCTGCTCTGACTGGGAGGGGTCTACTGGACCGAGCACAATCTGCAACCATCACTCCCCCCACTGCATACAAACAAACACACACAAGTAAACAAACATACACACAAACTGCAGAGAGCAAACCACCTAGCAACTGTGGATGAGCACAATTGTGCAAATGCAGTGTGTATGCATGCATAACTGTGTCACTACGGTACAAGTATGAGTCATACTTGCCTGCGTTTTTGAGGCAGCAGCTATGAATTATTACTGTTAAAAACAAAACCATATATTAATTACAGACTTATAAGCAAACTGAAACCAGTGAAAGCGTAGTACTTTATTCTCAATGTAAAAAAAAAAGACAAAATATTGTATGACTGAAGAAGAAAGAAAGAATGAGGAAAAAAGGGCAGCTATAGGGCAGCCACTGGAATCTAGCCATGGCTGTTTTATAATACAATGTGGACTGGAGGAGATGATGGCCTGTTATCTGGACTATATCACATCTTACACCTGCACGCCATCTGTACATGTGTGCGTAACTGCCAGCATCTGTTGTGTGTTCGTGTGTGCTGACGTGGACCTGTGTGTGCGTGTGTGTGTTGCATGTGTGAAGTCACCATCAAGACGGACCAGGACAGACACATGCCTGGGGTGTGTGCACACACAGAGACAAATGTGGTTATATATGATAAAATGTCTGCTAAAAAGAAGACAGAGCAAGTGTCGGGATAAAGAGCGGGGGCAGACGAGAAGAAATGGAATGAAAACAGTTTGACAGAAACAGGCTAACAGTGTGGTGAGGAAGAGAGTGAGGGAGAGACTGACAGACAGAAGAGTTCGAATAATAGATAGAGGCAGTGACAGGGAGTCAATGTGATGGTGAGACAATAGACAAATAGACGGGTTCTGTCTGGGGAGAGAGGAGGAGGGAGAGGAGCCAGGCAGGCAGAAGGAAACTGTGTCTTTTTGCTCAAAGTTGCAAAGCAGCTTCTAAAGCACCCTGCCTGCCCTTACATTACTCTGTTACTACAGAGAAAGAGAGAGAGGAGAGACAACAGATACTCAAGTTCACTTTAGTCTATAATGCCAGCACCTTCTCACACCCTCTCTGGCTCAGTAATTCACCTTTATTGATTATTGATTAATTGACTTGAAGAGAGAGCAATGACAGAATGATGCTGAAGTGCCTGTATTGATTAGTGTTTACTCTTTCTGATGCCTGAGAGCATTTGTTGCCCCGAGGCTGTGGATAAAAACATCCTCATTTGCTTATGTGTACAACTCCAACCACGGCCCTGAATGCATCCAAGCACTCATTGATTTTACAAACATTTTAATCCAGTTTATTTAGGTAATGTTTAATGCTATACAAATTCTACACTCTATTCTAATCTTACATTAAACATTATCCATTGTTACAAGCCACGGACTTCTAAGAAAAGAGTGAACATCAATCAGAGGCATTGCACAAACACTGGGCTTAGACAATACAACAATTTTGGAAGTCTTGAAAAAGAAAGATACCCCTGTTGTACTATACAATGCACATAACAGGTCAGTCAAGGCAAACAACATCAGACAGAAGCATTGTGAGATCTGTGACATCACCAACAACTTCCACAGAGCAGGAGTGAAGGTATCAGTCCACCATTTGAAGAAGACTTTGTGAGCAGATATACAACAAGGTGCAAACCACTCACCAGCAATATGAATCAGAAGTTTCATTGGCTGATAAAACAAAGATTAACCTCTAACAAAGTGATGAAAAGGCCAAGGTGTGGAGAAGGAGAGGATCTTGTCATGATTCAAACCATACAAGCTTGTCCGTAAAGCAGGGTGGAGGCAGTGTCATGACTTGGACTGCTTGCATTGCTACTTCTGGAACAGGCTCGATAATTTTTATTGATGATACAGTTCATGATGATATCGACAGGATGAATTTGGAGGCGAAAAGAAACATTTTGTCTGCTAATTTACAGAGAAATGCATCAAAACTAATTGAGAGGAGCTTTATCATGTAGCTCGAGAACGATCGAAGACAACAAGCCAACTCAACATAGGACTTCATCAGAAACAAAAAGTGGATGGTTTTAGACTGGCCTGTCACCAGCATTTCACCTGCTGAACAGAGAATTAAGATGAGAAATTGAATTGCCTAAAACAAACAACAACTACATTAACTACAGTTAAAATCAGGCAGAGGTTCTGGTTACGTAATCATTGTGCAAAATGGTGACGTCCAAGACTTCAAACTGAACCACAATATGGTAAGCTTGAGTTTTTTGTCATTTCAAAGGGAAATTCTCATAAATATAAGCAATTAATTAAGTTAAGGGAAAGAGTGTGTTTATGGTGAAAACCAAAAATAACATTAAACGTCTGGCACTTACATCCACCACAGCCTGACCTCCAGCATTAGCGGCAAACATTGGCACTCAACAATCTGCAATCTGTGAAACTGTGAAAATGAAACTAATTCCCAGGATATTTCGGTGCTGAACATGTAGCAATGTATCTCAACTAGATTCATAAGTTGTCTTTTTTTGAGGGCAATAAACAACCTGGAAATATCACTTACATGGTCACTGTGGGTTAAATGTTTCTTTCTCTGCCCTGCCTTAGTTACTCTGTATGAAGTCTACAACAAAGAATAGGTATCCATCAGACAGAAACAAATCAATAATCCATGACCTAATGTGTATTTATTTAAAGGGCTTTGATATAAAACTGTGAACTTGTGAACATGTGCATCTTTTATGACACTATGGATTGATGTCTTATGCTGCATATTGTGTAAGCTGTGTATACTGAGAATGCATGTTCAGTGCAAAGACCGACCAGTTGGCGAGGGGGGGACTGAGAGTCAAAGAGAGATTAAAACTGCATCTCTCCACCAGCTTCTCAGTCCCTCCGTCAGCTCTGCTTGTCTTTAAAAGCGTGAGATGAAGGCACGATGACCGGTGCCCTCTTCTGAAGAGTGTCTGATTAATCTGACTGGTCGGAAATGAATGATGCAGCCTGGCATAGCGAGTCACGGTGACACAGCCGTACACGGCAACAATCACCACAACCCAGCGTGGCATCAGCCAGCCATTTTAAAAAGCGTCTCTTGACAAGCTGGAATGGAAGAGGAAATGGGAAAGCTGCTTTTCTGGAAAATGTTTCAAATCATTTTCACGGCAACACGCGTGTCAGTTTGAGCAGGGGAAGACGATGGCAGCAGAAGGCAGAAATTGTGCATCTGATGATGTGAAATGACAAAAAAACTGAACAATAAGTTTAATCTTAAGCAATTAATAGTAGTCCTTTACCTGATTATAGCTCTGTGAGGAGATTGTGATGAAGAGAGGCAGCAAAGAGTAGAGAGGATGGGAAGTGGTACGTGACTGACAACTTCATTTACTCTTCTCCTCAGGTTCTCTTTCACACTACTCTGTGCTCAGCCACTGACAGTAGCTCAGATTCAAGTTCTCACATGTTTGCTTGATACAGGGACACACACACACACACA
>JAUBNQ010000027.1:8723949-8735362 GCA_032353495.1 Ctenopoma kingsleyae
ACACACACACACACACAAATAAAACCAGGTCTCACATGCAGCGGAGAACTTATAGTCTACTTTTAATCCAAAATACTGCCAAATTCCAGGGTCAAGTGGAACCAAACAAACCAGGCAATGCAGGACTTGGCAGGAATGTCACAGGAGCATGACCACTTTGGCAGGTATTATTCTCAGTGGGGAAAAACATGGGGATGGGAAAGTTTCCCATGAGGAGCTAGGGATGTTGCTGCCCACTGTGTATTCTGGGATCATGCCCTTCCTGTGTGCCTCTCACATTCCTCTCAGGTGATAAAAACATTATCGACTTATGTGTGTTTGTCTTTTAGACATTAAGTGATGTTGTTACCCTGTCTTTTGTACTGCTTTTCTAATAAATTACTCTGGAGGTGGCACAAGAAATAAGATGGTTTGAAAGAGATTATTATTTAGCATACTACTCTCAGAATCCACAGTTTCTCTGCGTGCTGTCTTCTCTGATGCAGGGAACTTTTTATTACCTGTAAAACCAGGATGCCATGTAATGAAAGGTGGAGACAAAGGAGCAACACCTTGACATGACCTTCAGTCCCTTGGTGAGGATAATCATGCTGTTTTACTTTGCTCTTTAGAGCCCAGTCTTTACAAACATGTCCAATTTGTCAACAAATGCATACGCTGTGTGTCTTATAAGAAATCCAGAAAATACCATGTTGATTGTAAAAAGATGTAGATGCAGAAAGGAGTTAAAGTCTGAGTTAAAATTACATCTACACTCACATATAAACACAGAGATTCACATGTATGAAAAAGGTCTTGCTAGCTAATCCAGGCTAGCTTCAGCAGGCCTACAGGGGGTTGGTCTAATCCTGTTATCAGGCCCAACAGATGCTGTTGACAGAACAATAAACAGGAGGGGGGATATGGCAGCACGGCCCAGAGGAGGTCATGAGCCAAACTCATCACAGCAGCAGCAGGATCAGTGGCTGGCTGGAGCAAGCTGGACTCAGCACCGGTCACACACACTCCTCACTGTGACAGTCATTCACAGTTATTCATTTCCCGATATGCAAATTCATTTTTGTTTTGTGGGCAGTGTCAGAGGTCTGCAGAGTGGAACTTCTTAAACAGAGGCCGGACACCACAGATATACTGTATGTAACTGCTGAGCTACACCAAGACAGAGTGTTTTAGTTTGGACTGGAAGACATACAGTACATTAAACAAGACAATGACCAACATGTAGTAGATTAAAACCAGAGCTATGCACCAGAGCAATGCCAATCATTTTTGAGTGCTGCCTTACCAAAACAGAAACAGCTAATCTAGGTTAAACGGTACGCTGAAGGATGTGCGCAGCATGGTCTGATTGCAAAGAGTTGAAAGTTAGTGAACTGCGTAAGACCAAGGTAAAAATCGCCTCAGCAGCTTTTTCACAGTGAAACTGAGATTAAATGGATTATGGAATAATTCTCTCACAGTTGGCACCAACGACACGTCTAGGTTTTCAGACTGTTTAATGAATTTCTTTTTCTCCAGTGGTCTAAATTCAAGCCATAAAACTCACACAATCGCACGTAATGGCAAGGCTAATGATTTGATCTGATTTGATTCATATCACAGACTAGAATTCTTCTTGGTACATCCAACCAGCCTAACAATGTTAATGTATTGTCTTTTTTTTTAATTCTATTGTTTCTACCCAGGAAACATCAACACTTCTTTATGTTATACCTTTTACACTAGTATGTTGGTGCTGTGATGCTCTCTCTCTGTCTTGTGTGTGTGTGTGATCATAGAAGAAAGAGACTGCCTGGGGCTGCTAGCTTTGTGTCTCCACTTCCAGCAGAGGATCCTTTTTTCTGCACACCAACTGCCTGCTGCACACAACATAATGCCTCGTGGTAAGATAGGTACAGTATAGTATGGCAAATAACACACACACACAGACACACACACTTTTTTTACTCCGTGCCACCTTGCATAACTCTGTCACAGGAGCTCGTCACGATCTGAAGCCATCTTTGGTTGTTAGAGACTGAACTTGAACCAGCCAGTCAACCTGTCACCCATAAATACATACAGTGGCTCAACGTGTAAACTCAACCTGCAGCATATAACCTACAATAGTCACCAACAGAGGATGTGAGCAGGGAGCGAGGAAGAAGAAAAATTACTGCATCAACTGGAAATATGTAACAGGAGGACAAGAAAAACCACAAGAGTAACACAAATGCTAGTTTGACGTTGGCTGTGATGATGAGGAAGTATTTTCCTCCCCTCTCCCTGACTTTCTGGTTTGTGTCCCAGTTTAACTAAATCCCATTAAAAAGGCTTTCATCTCACTGCACTTCATTACTGGCATAAATGCTGCGGCTCACCCGAGAGAGAAGCAAGGATTAGATGAGACAAGCTCATCTGAAATGTTACGCACTCGAACCCCAGCAGCTTTTTTTAATAAGACACCTACTTTAAATTTCCATATTGGATTATCCAAATAGACCCTCCAGTTTAGAAGGTGCCATGAATGTCGGGCTTGTTGTGTTATGTGTGTATGCTCATATGAAGGTGTGTCCCCTTGTACACTGGGAAACAGTGAACTGGATTTTACAGCACATTTCCATTAAAAATGAAGACAGAACATGGTAACATTTCTGGGAAAAGGTGAGAAATTCAGAGAAAGACGGAAACAAAAAGAAGCTTTACAGGCCAAAGCAGGGAAAGAGAGAAGAGAGAGGACAGAAGGGAAGGATCATGGTATTGTGTGTCTATGATTGGATGCGATGGGTCAGAGGCTTTCACACGCATTTATGAATGCTTATTTTAAGCAGAGCCCAAGCCGGGCTAATCTTTACTGCTCGCCTGAATGAGGGTGCTGATTAAAAGCTAATTATATGCTACAGATTTGGCCTCTGGTGAAGACTCTGCTGATTTGACACAGCTTGGACTCGGGCCTGGGTGAATGCCTGTGGGCTTCATCTCCAGATAGCTATGTGTTTGTGTCTACAAATCTGAGGCGAAAGAGACGTCATCATGCACAGCAGATGCCGTGAAGTTTATGTTTATAGCAGCAGTGGAATGTAACATTTACTAACGTACAGATACACAATTTACAATTTAAAGTTCCTTGTGCTGTTGTGAACTGTGTTGAGACACTTTGATGTGATAAATTCTTGCATTCTTGCATTACTATTTTTGTTTAAGTAAAGCATCTGAATACACTTTTCTATTCATGAGGTATAATGTACCCAGACATTTTGGCAGGCAACTGGCAAAATGGCTGTAATCTTCTTGTTTGTTGATGCCATTTGTTTATGTTTGTGACTCCTGAAATAGCTCCCTTGACATATTAAGTAATTTTGTCTCTTGCCTTTTGCATTTTGCCTTTTAACTCATATACAGTACATTTAACAGTGTTGCTAATTAGCTTTCAACATAACGCTCATCTTAGTTTGCAGTGTTACTGCACAACCATAAATAACCATAATTGGTTTACCATTTGCAAACTCGACCTATTTTAAAGGGTAGTATTACCAGTTGGTTGTTTATATGATGGTTTATCAGATTTTTCTTGGACTTAGCTGATATAAAAAGAATTTGTGCATCCCAAGTTTCTTTTCACCTGCTTTTAAAGTCACATGTCTGTCACTGTTCTTTAAATTGAAATAGCTCAATATCTAAGTCATGTTGCTGCGTGATTGGCTTTGACATTCATCCATCTCTATAGGAACCCTCCCCAGGCCTCTCTCCCCTTCCTCTGCACCAGTCAATCACACGGACAGGAGTGGGTTAATATCTCTAAATGCAGTGAGGAGGAGAAAATAGGGTGAACCCTTCGCTGCTTGTTAGCATCTTGTCCTTGACATCATTATTCCTCCGGCATGGCAATGTTCCACATCTATGACCCCACCGCAGGAACTAACCTCAGTGCCACACCACAACAGCACACGCAGAAAACAATATGCCTCACAGCCAATTGCCTACAGGGTGTCTTACAGTCCTTGGCTATTTATGTCTTGAGCAGTAACACAGCCAGTTTATTCAACTACTTATTTTCTTATAAAGACAGCAGTCATCAGTTGTGTAACATATTTTTTTCTTTATGAGCTGAGAAACAAAAGCTGATTTTGGTGGAAAAAAGTAGATGATATAGATTTTGAGTTTTAATTACTGGTATATATTGCTAGGCGCTGGTGTCTTGACTTTTAAGTGTCATTAGTCTGTAAAAAAGAATACAAAAATATTTTAATGTGTACATTAACTGTGGCCAGTTTAAAATAAGCTCCCACCTCTGCTCTAAAAACGCAGGAGCAACAGCCTGCAGCTGCTCAGGCACTTTGTCAACAATAGAGAGAGCACAACGCTACATGCTCACCTTCATGTCAAGGACAAGATCCTTCACAGCTAGATCACACCTGGTCACCACCTGTATGTGTGTACCTGAGTGAGTGTGTGTGGAGAAAAGGGATTCTGGGAGTTCTTTGAGAGGCGCTGTATGACTGGAGGCATCTTGACAACTCCGGCCTTCCTTCTCTCTCTTGCTGTCCCCTGCTTCCCATTTCCTCCTCCACCTCCCTTGCCTGTCTTAATTATTAGTGGCAGATAGAGGCAGTGGACTGGAAAATACCCATCGAGAAACAAACCCACATCTGCATATTACAGCCCTGTTTCGCGTCTGCCATGAGCGAATAAATTACTACATGAATAACAATGAAAATCATCCATGAGTTGCTTCGCTCGCTCTCTAAATGGCATTGTGTGCGTGTGTGTTTGGATGTTCGTGTGTAAGAATCAGCCGGAGCCGGAGCTGTCTCTTTCGGCCACACTCACAAGGAAACTGGGTGGATTTGCATAAAACCTCTCACAACTGACACACTTTCAGTGCCGGTAAAAGTCAGGTGGAAATGACTGAGGGTCAGGCCTGTTCTGAGAAACATAATATCCTACGTTGATATAATGAATCAATTACATATACAGATATATATATATATATATATATATATATATTTCCACTTTAAAATGTTTTTTTATTTATTTTTTTCTACAAAAAAACTATACCTGCACAATGAAAATTAACTTTTCATCTATTTATCATCATCTATTTATCTTTTACTTCACTTTATTCTACTCTGTTTAAATAATGGTAATGACATACTTTATCGATCCTTTTGGGGACATTGTTGTTGGACAGCTGCAAGCTATGTTGGCGCTACTGGGTTTCAGTGTCTTGTCCAAGGACACCTTGACATGTAGCAAGGTGACCCTGGTGTTCATAGACAACTGCTCTGCCCACTGAGCTACTGCTGCTCCCTCCCCCAGTAAAGTCATTTCTGTGGAGATTTTCTTTATCCAAATTAGCACTCCAACCAAATTAGGTGTTGCATATTCAGATAAATTTGAAATCAAATCAACTTAAAAATTATTTATAGAACACATTCAAACGACAACTGAAGTTATATAAGGTGTTTTAGGAAATAAAATTTAATAAAGCAAAGATAAAAATATGAAAAATGCATGTTTTTACCTTTTGTAAAGCATCTTGAGTTCCATCTGTGTTTGAATGTTGCTATTCAAATAAACCTGCCATTCTGCTCAATTCTTAGTTTATCACTAACATACTCTGATATTACATAAATATTAAAGTATTAAAAAAGAATCTGATTTAATAATCTGATTAAATAAATATATTTAAAGGTTTACAGTTATTGCATTAGATTTTCCTAAATACAGTACGTGTTAACATGTAGTCAATTATGTGCTTAGCACACAATTTATGGTGAGTATGATACAGGCCGAGATGAAAAATATATTTGTTTCTCAGTGTGAAATAGGAAAATAATGAATAAAGATAAGAGGATGTGACTGTTTGTGTTTTCCTTTGTGGTTTTGTTATGAGAAAAGCTACTGTCATCTATGCCAGTGAGATGTCTATTTCAGTTTATTAGTGCATCATACATGCCCTCCTCCCACTCTCCCTTTCCACCTAGTTTACATCTGTTTACTAAAGCTTGTCTACTTGAGTTTTGTGTATGACATGGCGAAGGTCTCTGGAGGTCCACCATGGCGCGCACTAGCAAACGCTCCAACACTGTCACACTACTTTTCTGCTGATTCCAGTCATTCGGTGCGATTCAAGGACTCTCATGAGATTAGATCAAATTCCAAAAAATTATGCTCTAACATCCCCAACGCTGCCACACAAAAACTCAGTGACCCTCCTCAGCGCTGCTTCTGGCATCCCACAATGCCTTGCAGCAAAGCAGGGGATGTGAAGGATGGGAGGTACGTGTGAACTTTGTGAACTGTGAGGCAGAGCAAACTTTCAGGGGCCATACATCATGTGTCCATCAGCAGACAGCTCTGCCTCGCTCTGTAAATGACAGTGTTTGTCTATGTCTGCTTCTCTCTTGCTCACTCTCTCACACCAGCCACTCTCTGTATTCAAGCCAGCCTCTCAATCTCCTTTCTAATCTTTGCCCCTTCCCTGCATCTCAGTCTCACTGATGTGGCCCTTCCTCTCTTAGAACCTCCATCTTCCTTGTTCATCTCCCTGTTATCTCACTTTTATTCCTGCCTACCTTTTTCCTCTCCAACCCTCACGTTCATCTCTGGTCACTGGTAATAAGTCACTCTGCTGTAATTCCCTCCTAAAGGCTTGTAATAATGGAGCTCAGACAATGGCTAAGGTGGAGGTGAGATGATGGGGGGTTAAAGGGACTCTTCCGTGGCCAAAAGAAAGCCTTTCATGGACCTTTTTGCTTTTGAGCCACTGGGAAAAGAGGGCCAAATCAGCCAAAAGAGACTGAGAGAGAGACTCATCAGGTCACTTTGTACTGTTCATTCTATATCAGATATATACAGTCTAAACCCCATTTCCAGAAAGTTCAGGCTTTTTCTAAAATGTGAAAAACTAAAATCTGTGATTTGGTGAAATGTCAAAATACAAAGAAAAGATTTGTCAGTGTTTTTTAATGACCAACTTAATTTTATTTTGTAAATATAAACAGATTTAATGCCTGCAACTCAAAAAAGTTGGGACAGAGGAAAAATAAGATTTATATAATATTCAAGGAATTCTGGATGCTTCTTAAATTATGGGGTTTATATAATATTGTGTATCTAGTGATGTTCAGTGTTGAAATGAGGAGCTAAAAAAGCATTTTCTGCCTGACATGATGCACACGCGGATTCAACACTTTTACACCAATGTAAAACCAAAAGATTAAACTCTACATGGAGATTGAGAATAAATAAGGACACAGTGACAAGCAACAAAGGCAACAGAGAGCGAGAAAGAGAAAGTCACTGATATTTTCTGACATTTAGCAAACTGGCAAACAGTTCGATTCATTTAACAGATATGTCTATGGAAGCTGTGGCAATATGGGTTTGTGTGTCAGACAGGCCAGATAAGAGCTGATAGTAAAATTCGCTTGGCCTTCTCCAGAGAAAGACCGAGCCGACCTGTCAGAGCGCGGGTAAACACAGACATCGGATGATTTCTGAGAGAAGCGCCCTCTCCCTGTGGCCTTATAAGCACTGCTCCTCATGTTTCTCGCTCCACTGGGCCCTGTGTGTTGACCTGGCATGCCTGCCGACCTTTTCCCAGTTTGAACTCCTGTCACACAGAGGGGCGCACCCTGGGGCAAAGCACAGAGCGGAGGGAGCGAAGAACGGCGTTTGGGGGGATCAGAGGTGGAGGGGTGGGACCAAAGTGTAGAACAGAGTCATTTCAGCCAGACGCAGCTCGGAGAAGAAAATGTTTTTAGCCAGTTAACCTAAATTATTTAAACATATAACATACTTTTTAGTATTATAGACACAATATTTTTTATAGCAACTAATGAACAGAAGACAACAGACAAAGAAGGGACAGACCATACTCAGCAAATTTTGAACAGCAAACCCAATACATAGACACCTCACAACGCCAACATGTGCACATCTAAAGACATGAAGAGGGAAAAGTCATTTCCCTGTACTGGGTAAAAAAAAAAGGAAAATGGCAAACAAGCACAAAAATAAAACTCAGATGCACAAATGCATTCATGCAGAAAATCCTCGCCTTTAATCCAATTCCTCACGCTTTATTAAAACAGTGCCAGAGAGATAGAGTCAGGCAGGGACCATGATGAAGACACTAACCATGAACAGGAGCTTCACATTACACAAACATACAATAACACACACACAGAAAAAATATACACAAATCAAAGAAAAATAAGATATGGAGGACCATAAAAAACAAATGCAAATTCTCTTTCTCTCCCTCCTCCTCTAGCTTCCTGTCTCACATGACACATTTTACCTCCTCACAAAGCTAAGGAAGATTAACCCAACAAAAAATACAAACAACCACCCAGAGGAAACCAGGGTTTCTAACAGACTGTTAGATTTATAGATCCACAGGAACCTGTGTTAGGTCATAACATGCTGCACTGCTGTCCACTATTTCCACCCCTTTTCCTTGTCTTCTCTTCTTTCCACATCCTTCCAGCATCTTTTGATCATCTGCTCTGAAAAAGAGGGTGATTTACAGAAGTGCCCTGTGTGTTACTGAGAGACAGCACGAGCAGGTGTATGAGTGCATGTGCATGAGGCATTTCTGTCTGGGGTTTGGTATGTTTTAATTGTCCGTCTTAATATTTTGGTGTCTGGCTGCATGTCTTTGGCCAGGATTAATAACAATCTTTATTATAAAAGCCTGGTTCCCACTAAGGATTGGAGTCTTTACTGCTTATTAATGAGTCAAAGGATGTTCACTCTGTCCATAGCAGCATTGGAAGCCAAAGGAAGTGAACAGAGTTTCATGCTCACACTTGCCATATATGCAGTGATGATTGATATGATTTTATAATCACTGTTCCAGTTGAATTAATCGGAGCTGTAAACTTGGACCTGACCAACTTTAAAACAGACTTCCTTAAGACGTACAGGTAACTTGTGGTTCATTATGTGCATCTCTTCAACAAATTAAATGCATTTCCTCATGAAACATTTTCATTTTTTTTCAAAATTGTACAGCAGTGCAGCAGTGCCACGTTGCCCACAACCCCCGAACATACTGTGTGCATGATACAAACAATATGCTGATCCACTTGTAAAAACCTCACGTCATAGTGCCGACATTGATAATTTTGGAATATAAAATTTGGAATATTTAATTACTTTGTTTATTAACGTAATCAGTTGAAATCTTATTAAATACTATAACACATTCGTGTGAACCTCACAGGAGACCCGTTTTTCAGAGAGGAGCCTATAGAAACACACTGGATATATGTGGTTAAAAACACTTGGTTACATACTGTAAATCCATCTTCTATGAGAAAGGGTTTAGTGGCACTGATGGAAGAGAAGCTGGATCATTTGTTTCATCTGGGTTTACTTACAATATCTCTGTAGGGATATTTTTGTATAGTAGCCTTTTGCAGAGCGTTTTGTGCACAGACCTTGGGACCCATAAACTTCAGGTCACATTTGTGAAAGCTGAAGCGCAGCATAGACTAGATTGGTTCAAATATTAACATACAGACACACACGTGCTACTGTATGTATATATCAAAAATGCAGCTGATACGCTTTTGGTGAGGACAGTGTCAGATTCCTCCATTCTTGCTTTTGGCTTTAGGCACCTTTTAAAAAGACACAACACTTATTTGTCTTGCATGACTTGAGGCTTCACTTGGGCTTGCCCAGAAAGACTAAAAATAGCCCGATAATAATATTACTGTTATTTTAATTCACTCTAACGATGCACTGGTTTAAACATATAATGTGGTTTGTTTTTATTTTTTTAACATGCTTAGCGTCTGGTTTATGAAACATATTGTATTTCCTTTTTTCCTTAACCAACTGTCCTCGAGCAATGAAGTGAACTCCTATCATATCCTTTACTGTACAGTATAACATTGAAAGCTCTAAAGTAATGATTCAACATAAGAAAACACTCACCACAAGCCTTTATTTTTTAAAAATATGTTTGGATTCACTGTAGCTTGACATCACACATCTGACACATTAACGCAGATCATGTGAGGGTGAAATCTTTCTCCCTATGAGACCTACAGTACATAATGAAAGGAGAAGAAACAGTCATCATTTCACTTGGCCTTTCTACTTGTATTTTAATAAAAATATATAACAGGATTACAAAAGTTTGATTTTCTTCAACACCTCAAAAGTTATTTTTTATTGGTGAAGGATGTAGTTACATTTGTCAAATGAACAATGGCAACAACATCTGTAAAATCTCTTTCCATCAACAGTTCTTGCTCTTGGTAAAAGATTTTCTTGTGGCACTGACATATTACCAGCATTGCCATTGTGTTTCTTTTTGGACAGGATGAAATATAGCCAGCATTAGCCATCATAACAGAATCATGACAAGCTAAAACATAGTTTTGCTGTTGCTGAGAATTACATTTTTCTAAAGTAGCTTTATTGTTAAACATATTTCCAACCTAGTTGAAGGTATTTAAAAGTTATTTTGGATGTTTTTTTTATTATATTTTTGGCCACATCTTAAATATCCCCTTTAATGAGCAACATGAGGTGTTTCCAATAAGTCATTATCACCTCTATCTTAAAAAGCCTGTATAAAAAAACAAGTAGGATGGCATTCACAGTGAATTTCTAATATCACATTTTTATGAAACATGGTCATAAGCTACATAAATTAGCAGCTAAACTCACATTGTCACTCAAACATCTGGATGCTTTCTCTCCATCCAGATCTGTTAGAATATTTTTTTTAACATAATATTCTGCATGATAACACGGTGAAATCACTTAATCACCGACACATTCATTTTTTAGAAGAACTGGCTGTGCCACATGTCCAGCATCCATGCCAGAAGAAAGGAGAGAAGAGGAAGAAGAGGGAGGAAGGAGGAGAGACAGGGAGAAATGGAAAAGGGCCTGGACCTACTGCCAGCTCGGTGAAGCAGAGAGGGAGGGAAACACACGCTGACATGGAGATGATTCGCTTGGAGAAACACAGACACACATGTACACACACACATACATGCTGATTTGAAAACATCTTTGTCCATGTAATCGATAAACATCCATACCAGACACTGACGCCTCACTGTGTCCGCTGACATACAGTAAACACAGATGCACCAATGAACATATTTATGTTTCCACAGCAGAAGTTACAGACTCTGAAGCATTAAAGAACTAAAAAAAATATCCAAATCCAGACATGCAGGAGGCACACATACATACACAGACACACAGAGCAGAGGAGCTGTGGTGGAGCTGAGGACACAGAGGGGCTGGCTGCCTGGGGGAGTCAGCAGAAGGTGAGCCGAGATAAGGCTGTGTGATTGTGACTGCATGTCAGAGAGAATCTGCACACCACAACAGTTCAGGATGCCCTGCGCGTCTCACACACACACGCACACACACACACACACACACACACACA
>JAUBNQ010000027.1:8746811-8769157 GCA_032353495.1 Ctenopoma kingsleyae
CAAAAGACAGAGACGGAGAGCAGTGGGAGTGAGGGTTGAGACGATTGGCGCTGGGTTTCCTCCTGCGATCTGAGTAGCATGCAAGTCTTTGATGAAAGAGTGCACTGGTTTGTTAACCCTCTGACACAAAAGACAAAGACTACAGACATAATTTGTGCTTGGATGTTTTACAAAAAGGGCCATAAGGACACTGATAGCTGATGCGCCAAAGTGAGTAGGCGTAGCAAAACAGACAAATGAATAGACATGTTCACAGATTCACACTCCAGTCAGTCTGGAGTAACCTCTGTGTGGTGTCTGGATCACAAAAAATCTTCTAGTGCAGAGAAACACGGCAAGACTGGGGGACACTGGTTAAGTCATGATTGATAGAGCTCCACTGACACAAAATGCACTTGAGCTAGCCAAACATTTGAAATCTCTGAGCAAGATAAGTTGTCCCTTAACATTCCTCTCTGCACTGTGGCCAGATCTGTGTCTGAACAGCTAAACATTGCGTTTTACCTTTCATTTGACAAAGCACGCTCATCTTTTTGGGCCCTGTTCCTGTCTGATGTGAGAAGGTCAAGGCACCTGCCAAGGCTAGGATCAGAATAGGCTCATGAGGAAAAACATGCATGTGTGAAGAACTGATGAATTGATGAATTTTTACATAAGCATAAACCCTTGCCCCCTCCCTATCTGTAATATCCCCCCCTTTTCTATCAGCACATAAAAGACCCAGAGGAGCCTATTAACATGATTAAACTAGGCTAATTACGCAGCGCACACTTTTAACACTGTGAAAGTGTGTGAAAAAGTGTTTGTGCATGAAATGAACGTGTGCAAGAAAAATACACATTTGCATGATTGTGTATGATGTGTGATAATATCTACATGTCGTCACTTGCTCTCACAGGAAATGAAGTAAATGAATAAGATTGCCACTCACAATTACCAGGCTATTAATAACAAAACACTCTGCTGATGCCTCCACAACAGCCATAACTGACGAAATGACTCTAGTAGGAAAACTGTTTTATCACCATATCAATTATTCAACACTTGGCAGTAAACAGATTTGCATACTCTTTATGGCTGTACAGACAACTCAGTGTTGGTTATGTATCTGTTTCCTAATGTTTTATGGGATAACAACTAGCATCAAGGGCCCTCTCCATCACTGTCTTAGTGGTAGTGACAGAGCCAACTGGTGCTCATCGATCACAAGCTAAACCAACACAGAGACATTTAAGTATAAAACAGCTGTTTACAGAGCAGAGGATCAACTTCACACAGCACAAGACCTATAAAATTAAGTAGAATTTTGAACTAAATTGTTTTTTAAAAAAACGCTTGTATAATTCCTGAACGCCTCACACACATCAAGTGAACAAAGCTGCTCACAGTCACGCTGCGTGCTGACAACTCTCGTGTTTTTTAGATTCAGACACATTTGCATTTACCATTCACTCAAAACATGACCATGTTCAATGAACTCTTTTAGTGCAGTTATGCACAACACTCATCATGGGTATTATGAAAGTGTTTCATTGCTTTCATTGCTTTGTAGCACTTGTTATCACGATTGCTTCCTATGACCCTTACTAAACATGATCATAGTCAAAATGGACAAGTAATATAAGAAAATGCAGGTTAAATGTGTTTAATATTTAAGAGCGCATTGATCACTACAATTTCTAACAAAGTCAGAGATAAGAGTCATTCTGCAACATTAAGAGAAAATGTTTCCTGTTAAATGTGGAAAGTGTGGAGAAGGAAAAACACATTATTGATTATTGTTTTACAGTAAATTAATGAGCTGAGCTCAGCATACTTATTAACCAAAAGCCAATGATAAATTCCCCTGATTGTTGTATGCTACCAGTTACAACAAAAAGCAAAGTAACAATCACTTGTCATTCATAACCTGACAGGTTCCCATAAGTTTAACACTTCATTGGGTCAGTGTAACACAATGATGAGCTGCTGCTGTCGTTCCACGCTGGATGTTATACAGGATACATAATTAGAATAGTGTGATGGATCAGTGGATACTGTGGTGACAGTGACACTTGGTGTAACAACAATACTATTCTTAGGTGCTGTGTAAAATATGGTTATAGTCACTGTGAAAGGTGGCCTTGGCTTACTGCTGTTGCTTGGATCATCAGGTGAATATGGCTTAAAAATCATCAGCAGCCAACAGCTGAACTCTGATCACCTTCTGATCTCATACTGTGAGTCTCTTCTGCTGTCAAGCTCGTTATGATCGATGATGATTTTTAAAGGGTTTTCCAAGAAAGGAAATGTATTTGTCTAATAATAACTCCACAAGCTTGACAACATTATCACAAAGAAATGGACAAAAACCATACTGGCAAACACAGAGAAAAGGTAGTGAGGCAGTTAGGGCTTCAGCTCAAACTCTCTGGGTCAACCCTTGAGCTTAAACCATCCTGACTGCTTTGGTACAGACAGAATACCAACTAGTGTTAGACCAATACTTTACTTACTTCAGTGTTTTTATTTCATCTTTTGTTTGAAAACACGGACAAAGAACAGAGTTGTTGTAACAACATCTTCACTGCATCTATGAGGAATATCCTTTTACCTTCCAAATGTTTGTTCAGAAAAATTCACTAGGTAAATGATCGATGATCAGCACCTCACTTCAAATTAAAATGAATCTCTTCTCCTCTTGTCTCTTTTTAATGAGCTTCTCCACTGACTTCATCTGCTAGGATGTTCATGCTAATAGTGGATGGATCCTTTTTATCCATTTACATAATTATTATTTCACATCTACAGCAGATATTCACAGAACTGTATGCAAATAATTACAATTACAGATTATATAAGTAAACAATTAATGTGGGTAAAAAATAATCTCTAACCACTATGGACGATCAAGAATATGTCATGAACAACGTCTGTGATACAAAACAGTTCAACATGCAAGTAACCTGGTTAATCAGAGAAACTGATGCAGATACAAGTGTTTTACAAGTTATTAAAGTAAAATTTCATTTAAATTAGCAGGGGACCTGACATTTAATGTGGTTAGCCTTCGCACTATGGCAGTTGTGCTTTCAGATTATCACCTCTACATGTTTGCACCACTCACCTATACACTCTTCAGCTCTTCACAACAGAGCAGTTGTTTTCTAGATGATCAGCAACAGTAAAATCTGCACATCTGAGGGATGATCTATGTTTTGAAATCTTGCTCTCAATTGAGAAATTGTTTTTCTCTACATAGATTCTGTGTATGTGACACTGTTTGCAGGTTAGATTTGACATGCCATTTCTTTTAGGCCAAAAAAAATGAAATTCGCCTGGACAAATGTTAATCTATAAAATTTACATACTGCAGCTTTTGTGATGACAAAAAACGTATAACTGGACTTATCCATTTTGAGTCAGTAATTTAATTCACCCTTAATCCACTCTTGCAGTGTAATTTCCTCTTCCGCTGCTCATTATACTCATTTTGTGAAAATAAGACTAAAACTGCCTCCAATTACACTGTATGTTCACATGAGCTGAGTCATAGCATTTACTATATATATATTAGCATCCTTAATTTAAAAAGTGAGTCAGTATTCCTATTCATTTGTAGTGAATATTAGAATAATGTAGATTACACAGAGGACAGGGAGAGGTTAGAGGTGAGTATTGATGTACAACTAGCAGAGTAATGGTTATGACAGTGCCTGTCACAGTAATTGCTAAAATGAGGATGATAATGTTAGATGGGACGGCAGTGAAAAAGGTACACTCAGTACTTCAACAGCCAAATGGAAGTGAAAAGATTTCCACATGTTCACCATAACTACCTGGCTCACAAACAATCTGTCCACAGACGGGGAGCACGCACTAATTCTTCAACCAATTATGCCATTATCACCCCATTACTCATGAACTCATTCAGTTATTACCCAAGGTTGGAAAATATCAGTGTGCAGCCATTACAACCTCTTTTGCACTACAAATGATAACAGCAGCGGCGGTTGCTGAATGAGAGGAGAGAAATGAAATCACTTTTGCAACACCAAATGGACTGTCAGCCAGAAACAGGAGTGACTCTGATTGTGTCTCCTCGTCATTAAGAGAAATAGTTGGTGAGAGGGGAGGAGAGATGGAAGAAGAGAAAATCACATGCAGTGAAAAGGGAGAGAAAACGAACAAATGAGGGCTGGTCTTAACGTAGAGATGGCACAGAAAGAGATGCCATAGTACAGTGGTGGGAAGTTGGAGACTGATGAGCAGCTTTGATTGGCTGGCGCAGAAGCTGAATACACACACACACACACACACGTACAAACATGAGTAGATGAGGAGGGTTAATGATGTGTGAAAGAGAATTACCCGTTTCCTCCACAGAGGACAGTCAGTCTGCTTGTCGTATGGACACTTATTTCAAATGACCCTACTAACTATTCATGAGGTGTGTGTGCGTGTGTGTGTTCAGGTCTCTTTGTGCTCATGTAACACACAAAAATACAGTATATACGTGTTCTGGAAACAGTATCTCAGCTTGAGAATTTTTTAAAAAATTATCTAAGGAAAGTAAAACTGTGCACAGTTCCCCTAACACCCCATTTCACATCTTAACAGTTACAAACTAAATTATTTTTAACTCCATTGCACTAGGGTGGTGGCGAATATGCTGGTACAAAATCGAGTTTTTCATTCAACATCTTATGACAAGTCATAACAATTTGATCATTTTATCCTACTTTATTATTTCAAATGTAAGTTTATTCAGCTTCTTTCTGATGTCATGTTTTCATCGTTGTTAATTAGTATCTTTACTATATGATGTATAATCCTGTTTAAACCATGTTCATCTTTTATGTCTACATTACATCTACATCACAGACATTTACGAGGTATTAATGTGAGCCTTTAACTTATATCTGGCCTTCCCACCCATCCATCCATTTTCCTAACCGCTTGTCCTCGTAAGGGTCACGGGGGGTGCTGGAGCCTATCCCAGCTGTCATCGAGCGAGAGGTGGCGTACACCCTGGATAGGTCATCAATCCATCGCAGGGCTGACATATACAGACAAACAACCATTGACACCATTTAGAGTCGCCAATTAACTTAACAGACATGTCTTTGGATGGTGGGAGGAAGCCGGAGTACCCGGAGAGAACCCATGCAGACACGGGGAGAACATGCAAACTCTACATAGAAAGGCACCCGGCCGACCCGAGGATCGAACCCAGGTTCTGGCCTTCCCATGTTTTACAATAAAATATTTATTTTAATGACATTTTCCTTAAATATGCAATTTTCAGTGCACACTGAGAGAGAATAGTGAATGTTTTATGGTAAGAAGAGTTGAACATGATTTTGACTTCAATGAACAATATATGTTAATTTTATATTAGGCTAATCATTTATCATTTTCTGTTTTGACTTACTGACTACATGACTCATGTTGAGTTAACCCATAAAGCTAGTTCTCAAACTGGGCAGTGCCTGACAGACTGTTCACCTTTCCGCCATCCACTGAAGGGATTTTAGTCCTCTCTGTGCAGATTTTAGCACAATCTGCTGATCAAGATAATAATTTAATTTCGACCACCTGGCAGAGAGGCAATAAGCAACAAGAAGGTGAGGGTCAGTGGGAAATTTGGAACTGTGCTGTGTTAGATGGGGTTAAGAGGTTGTATGATAACTGAGTGACAGGAAAAGGGTAAAAATAACTGTCCCTAAGTCAGTGCTCTATTTACTATGTGATGGGTGTGGGGGTAAACTGTCCTTGAGATAATGATCATTGCTTTGCTGGAATGACTATCTTCATCCAGCCTGTCCATAGTTCAAGGGGAGCAAACACGTTGATTAGATATCTGTCAAAAAAAAACAAAAAAAAACTGCAACAGCAAGGGGATATCTTGGGCCCGTCTGACCATCATCTCCATCATTTCCTTCTTTTCTCACTCTCTGTGTCCCTCTACACACCTGCAACAATACTGTTCTTAACCAAGGAGAGACTCAGGAGAGCCGGCATAACCAGATGAAATCACTCTGATAAACTCTAACAACTGATGTGCTTAAGAAGGAGTGTGAGCAGTTGGGATTTGTTCATGTGTGGACAGAGTACTGGATCTGCATGAAGGCACGTGCTTACTTGTGGACACAAACACACATTTTACCCCGTGGCTGACTTTTGCAAGTAAAGGGCAGTGGATTACAGGACAGCGGGAGCTTAGCCTGAAATTCAAACCATTTTCCATCACATTTGTACTTACTTAGGGTCTAATCCCATCTGATCAACATGGCAGTCAGTGGGGTAGACACCTGTGTACTGTCATCAATGTGGAGTGATGCTGAGAGATGCAAACTGGATTGGCTTATGTCATCATTTTGGCTACAATGATAAATGTTTATTTTGAGACATCTTAGAGGACCTGCATTGCATACTGTTTTATAATCTGTTTTTAATAAAAAAAACAAAACAATATGTGCTCTGTCATTTTATACATGCCAACAGATACACAAACAGACCATGTCATACAGCAGATAAAATACTGTATTTATAACACTTTTCTGTGTACCACCTACATCCCAGCAACATCTGTGCCCCATGGATGCTCAACTCCTCCACTCTGTCAAACCACAGCCCTGCAGCCAAGCATTTTCTGGTGGATTATTCTGGTTTTAGTTTACACACACACGGATTAAGTAAGGAGTGTGTCACTCCAATCATCCTCATAGTTATTGTAGTCTGAGAATGTGGAAGAATCAGATCAAATTGAAGTATGTTTGCTTCTGATATTTCTGGATGAGCCTCTTTAGTAAATTATTTTAGCTGGTTTTAATACATGAATGGTCTCTCTCTATATATACATATACGCAAACCAGTGGTTATTTTCATACAAGCTAAGTTACTGGCAAATCAGTCACAGCTTTATCAACAGAGGCTTTTTCAAATATGGTTCAGCTTACATTTCATCTTCAGTGTGGAGGTTTAGGGCTTCAGCTGGGACTGTATGACCCTTGTCAACTAATAGTCCTTTCACATAAGATGTCCACAATAAAAAAGATCAAAAGGTCAACTGGTTGTATTACGGTGAAGAGTGGCAGTAACAATATCACAACCACAAAAGACAGAGCATTTAGACACAGATGTGGCTCAACACTGGAGTGGGCACAGGACTGAATAGCTTAGGGACTCTTAAATCATATTTAGAGATAACAGTTAATTTGCAAATGTCACTGATTTAACAGCATGTTTAAACCTATAACTGGATTATTTCATGTGGCAAATAATGACATTTATTTACACATCCAGTAATGGTAATGAAGTAACAGTTCAGTTAGGATTGTTTCGTTGTCCACCCTAACAGTTTTACATCAAATGTTCTTTAGCTCTGTGTTAGGTCTCTACTGACTCCAGATGGAAGAATATGGCCAGCTGACAAATGTTCACACACGTCTGTCCAGGCTCATATTCTAAGTTTATGTATGAGTCCAAGCGGATGTTTGTACCAGATGTAATGAAGTTTCTTTCAGGCATTTTTGAGATATAACATTCAAAAGGATGGGACATTTATGAGGTCACAGTTGAGTTCATCACAGAGTTCAAGTGGACAGATGTGCCGAATTTAAAGGAATTCCCGTGAAGTGTTTATAAAAAACGTGTGGCCGTACCTAAAGACATACGAACGTATGGTCAACCCAAAAACATAATGCCTGTAGGGAGAAGAGAAATAGGGAGACTGCTACACTGTGCATGTGATGATGGAAAAACAACATTTCTTAGTGACCCTCAAGAGTCTCTATGTTCCTCCTCCTAATTTTCATTACACGTTTCTTGCAGGACACTGAATCCATGACTGTAATTATTTATGGTCATGTTGGAGTGCATGCATCATTTTATGTGTTAGAATCATGTCATAAATGTGCAAAACCAACAAAAGTAAATGAATGCTCTGTTTATCTGCTATTATTATTTTGAAAGGTGTATTATGGTGAACATCATGCTCACATCACATTACACCGCTAGCTGGTAGCTGTGTAAGATGAATGCTGAAGTGGCTTAGGACAGCTTTGTTTAATTCAGTGTAAGGCATTTTAAAAAGCCATCTTAACACCAATATAGCAGGATCTCTATTTATTTTTTTTCTCTATTTATTAGGGTTAAAGGAAAACAGGCTTAATAAACAGTGAAACACTTATACATTAAACCTGAACTAAATGTACTGGAAACGTAATCACTCATTTGCAGAGTGACGAGTGCAGGTAAAAAGATGTATGTGGCAACAACTGATTTGACTACAAAAACACTGAACAAAATTTAGACCTGGTCCCATGAATATGTTGTCACACACAATGTCAAATTTAATAGGAATAAACTGACAATAAGTTATTGACAGCCGACAACTGTAATGTCCTCTCTAGTTGCCCACACACACTCACTGCTGGTCTCAACTCCTGAGAGTTGAAGTGTCCAGCACAGACCTGAAAGCTTGTTCTTCTCCTCCCACACTAATTCTCCACCTGAGTCATCTGCTCCTTTTCAGGTTAGACAGAAACACTCCACTGAGCCAACCCATACTTGACTCTAACACACTCTAACAAACCCCACCTACCTTCCCGTGCTTTAACAATGTGCACTCTCAAAAACGCACGCATGAAGAGTTGAACACATGTCATAGATGATAAGCGACTCTATATGAAGGCTTCACGAGACAAAATATACACAACAACTATCCATCAGTCAGAACAAATAAATCTCAGCAACAACAGACGGACCCTCTGCACCTGTTCAATCAAACAGCCCACGCTTCTTCCCAAACGGACACCACGACAGAGTACGTGTAGCACATCAACAGTGATCAGCGATCAGGAAAGACAAAAACTAGACTTCAAACCGAATATGAACTTATTTCTGCTCCATGAAGGAAGGCTTTTTAAATAGCATTCATGAACGGCTTCATTACCCTCTCACTACCCTCTGTGTGTGTGTGTGCGTGCGTGCACCCTTACATCACCCCAGAAAACACTGGATCAGGCCAATCTCCCAGAATGGGCATAACATAAGGGACTGTCAAGCGCAGCCCCTCCCTTTTGTGTTTGTTTTTTGCTGGAGGTGGATGGGAACGGGCTCTGACAGTCACCCATGCATGCAAGGCCAGTCTGTTATAATTTAAAGGCTCACTTGTTTAATAAGCTCGGTCTTGATGTGTTCATGCTGCTCCAATACAAAAAGACAGAGAAATCAGGGCAACACACTGGTTTAAAAGTATTTTGATAAGATTCATTGGCGAAAATGTGTAGATTGGTGTGAACATCCTGTATTTCAGTTTCATTGTGAAGTTCTGAGTAAATAAAGATGGCCCACACTTATCTTATGCAGAACTACATGCAGAACTACACTGCTAATTAATTAGTCCTCATCTGGCTTGTTTTGTTTGCAGGAATGAGCATGAGGCTAAAGACAGCACTGCCATTGTTTGAAAGGAAGTTCAGAGGGAAGGAACCCTGTTACTGTAATAGAAGCTCTCTGTCTTCCCCCCCCTTTTTAACCAGAAATTGCTGACCTAATTAGCTTTTTAGTTAGCACTCAACTCATCAATTATACCTATTATTAGGAGTGCTAAACACAGTGAGTAAGAGATTCACAGGAAATGTATGACCAGTGGGCAACATGGCTGGTGCTGGTGTTGACACTTGAGAGAAACCGAACACACGTTTGAACACACACACGCACACAAACACTCAGGTTGGGTTCCCATTGGGACACTGCAGCAAAAAGAGTGCTGTTTTTCACTTGAGAAAAATGTTTTCCTCTCTGTTTATATAGTTTGCCAAACAGCATGACTGGCACAGGAGCTGTAGCAAAGCCAGAGTCCAGCCGGGCAAATGGCTCAGCTGGCCACCGAGATGATCATTACACTCATTAGGATTCAACTGTGCTCTTTTCACATCATTGGGCACCGCAATGCCATTTTAGCAACACTGTCATGCTGGTGGCATGGTCAAGTTTGTGGATCAGTCACTCAGCATGGGACAAATATCTTTGTGGTGCATTGTCTTGTTATTGACAGAATAGCAAACAGGAAAACGTCCCATTTTCTGTATAGCCTCAGCATCAGTTTTTAGCTGCACTAATAGTGTGGCTATATGAATGCCAGTGTCAGTCAAATGGAGAGTCCATTACTTTGTTCCAGCCGGGAATGTCACAACAACCTTCGAGTGTAGATACATTTTTGTACAGAACCTTGATACTAATGCCTTTGTTGATCACCTGACAATTCATACAGCATCTAAGATGAACTGTAATTGAAACAGACTGAAACAGAAAATACCTGCACATATAAATATCTTTTGATACTCCCATACACCACAGAGCTACTAGAGCTACTCAGAATTAGTTTAGACTTAATTTCTGTTGTTTAAAATAAAATTTCAATATATTTTGGGAGCCAACAGGCAATATAATTGAATTATTTGTAAATAATTTTTATAACGTTAAAATAAAAGTGAATCACTCAGCACATGCCTTTCAGCACTTTCGTGAATGCAGTATAACATTTCTGTGTGTAATAAAAATGTAAAAAGTATGGAATGTCAAAAACAAACAATGACTCCTAAGTCATTTCATTCGTTTCATTGTGGATGAGGCAAAAAATATACAAATACAGAAAACATAAAATTGTAACTGTTTCTTCCAACTGAAATATCCTTATGGTTACAAATCTGGATGTGACAGTGAATATAACACTGCAATACCATCCCTCATTTCCATAATCCTTCTGATAAGGAAGGTGGCCACTAACATCTCTGAGCAGAACATTAAAGTTCTCAAATCCTGACTGAGCACTGTAGAAATAGCAGCTTATCATTATCACACAGTGAATGTGCTGAATGGTGTTCTACTGACAGCTAATTGGTGAAGCTGAGGCTGACAGCACTTCACTGAGTATGTGTAGGCTGCCAGCTTTGTGGAAACTGTGGTTTTAAATAGATATTTATGTTTCACAATCTTGTGCCTAATTCATTACACTCTTTTCCAACTCTTGTCTCTTTCGTCAGGCATCCACAGGCCATGAAAGGGCATAGCAATCCAGCAGTACAATACTAATGACTAGAAAAATGTGCTTTCAACAGACAAGCTTGCACTGCTGAGCACTTTTTAATCTATGTAATCTACAAAACAATCAAGTGAGAGCGAGATGAACAAGACAAGAGGCAGAGAAACAGAATCACCCCTTAAAACAGCTTAAATAGCACAGGCTGCACATTAGGACAGCTACCACATAAAAAATAGAAAGAGAATAATGTTCTGCATTGACAATATCCTGCTTTTGCAGAGTGATATCCACTTTTTCCAGTTATTTGATTGTGTACCAATCAACTGTGTTTTGTGCACGTCTGTTTTTCTGCCTAATTGCTGTGCCCTTCCACCTCTTCCACCCTCCCATCCCTCCTCTTTTCCTCACACCATCCTTGTTTCTGTCTTTGGGTGATGACTCAGGGAGCAGCAAGGGGTCCAAGATATTTGCATTGGTACCTCGCCTCATTTCCTTTCTTAATGGGAGAATGGCAGCAAATAGAAATGTGTGTTATGGGACAGTGGAGAAATAGGTAGGTGGGTGAGGTTTGACAGAGAGACAATACAGAAAGGGACTGCTATGGAAAAAACTGAATGATGAAATGTGTTCAAGTTCTATGGTGGGCACTGGGGAACACATTAGCATTAAAATAGCAAACAACCAGTAATGCAAATGATGTGCTTTTTCACAAGTGAGTCATTTGTAACCTAAGTGTGTTGATTAAAACTGAAGTAACACTGTGATTCATTAGTGCTTGCGCTATGTGATCAGATCAACCTAGACAACCCCGTCTCCACCACCTCCTCCTCTCTGAGATGCTAGAGAGCTCACTGATTCATCCACTCTGCTAGTACTTCAATGTTGGCACTTGCGGGTGTAAGCATGTGTGTGGTAGCGTTTTTTGCGCCTTTTGGTGGTGGGCAGTCAAGCACCTTTCACTACTTCACTCCAGTAGAGGAGGAGAGGCCCACACATCATCCCCATGACAACACTACGCTTGCTTGCCAACAGAACATCTCTACCTATCTAAGTCATTAGGCAGGCAGCCACCGATGCATTACCCATGATTAGATGGTGCATAGCAAGCGGTTAGACCCTAACAAACAAAAACAACAAAGCAATACAAACACAGTCTGAAACAAACAGAAGACTGCTGTGAAAACCCAAAATTTAGACAGCTTAAAGACCGACATTGTAGATAATGGGAGTGTGACAACAAAACAGATGCAATAGGTCCCAATCCCTGTGGAACCCTCTCACCACTGTTAGACTCTGTCACCCAGCTGCAGGAGGTGATTTGGACCTGGGAGCGTTCCTGTTTGCCATCCATCTGGTACTGCAGTGCTTGGAAAGGATTCAGTGCATGTGTGCTTCTGTTTGCAGCAGAGGACGATTGCATGCCAGGCCTCTGGGCTGGCACCATTCTGTGTAGAACCTAATGCTAATGTTAATGGTCTCTAGGGGAAATGGGGTTTGTATCCCAGCACAGCTGAGCAGGGTGAAGGCTGAAGGGGGGGGAGGGGGGGGGGACCATGATGGGTAAGCTTGGATGGATGAAAGGGGTTACAAGCTATGGAAGTTTTCACTCAAAGTAAGGCCTGGGGTGAAGGTTAATGGAAGGAAGGGAGGAACTGTACACTCTAGGAAAGAAACATCCCTCCCAGGGTTGTGCTTTGTTTCTTCTTTAGGACAAATATGATCACTTCTTTCTCAATAACCAGGCACAGCAGCAGCATAGAGCTGAAAACTTAATGGTGAAAAGCATCAGTCCTCATTTACCCCATAGACCAGGGGTTTTCAAGTATTATTTAAGGAGGTCCGGATAGAGAAAATTTCATCCTGTTCGGGTCCGCAACATGATCATGTTTAAATTGCATTATTATGTAGTTAGACATTAATATTCATTTATATTCATATAGAAAGAGAAGTAACTTGTCATTAAGCTATAATTCAATGCCATGTTAACAATATTCCAATGCAACTCTGGACTCTGGAGGGCTACATACAATCATAAATAATAAATAAAATAAATAAGAAGCTGAGCACTGTCAGACATCAATAGATTTCTGTACAGCTCAGACTGTGGAGACTTATACATGTCTTCATGCAGCTGATCCAACATCTCTGGTTAATACCTCACTCTTCTTTATTTATTGGCTGTTAATGCAGATGCAGGTATTTGTTTTACTTTCTACTTTTTGTTTTCCCTCATAAAGTGTATGAGATCCTGCATTTACACACTTCTGACTCCATCACTGGATGTTTTATTGTGGGGGAGCACTCGTTAGCTTGTTGTTGGCCAGTAAAAGTATGTGTTAAAATCCTTGTTGACTGATTGTAGGTGACTTTAAGATCGCTTATTTTCTGTAACCTAACAGTCAAATTTAGCGAGTAACATTTCTCAGATGTTATTCTGTGTTTAGTTACATCGCGGTGTTTCACGTTCCCACTTTTAACCACTGAGAGCAGATCTCAGAGCAGAGGAGACGCAGTGGTTGAAGTATGAAGGATGAAGATAAACACCTTGGTCGATTCTGGATTAAAAGTCTGGATTTCAGTATCAACCTTCACCGTTTAGCACATGTCAAATCACACTGACTCACAATGTCGCCGCTTTTCTCTCTCTCGTTTTCTCTCTCCTTCATATTCGCGGTTTATTTTCCGCGTCTCTGTTCAGTGAAGACCCGCCCTACTCTGGACCCGGCTCTGGATCCAGACAGGACAGAGTCTGGGTCCGGATCGGACTGCGGTCCGCCAGTTATGACCCCTACCATAGACTTTTGTTTATCTTAAAATAGAACTTCAGCAATGTATTTGTTGTACTGTACTTCCATTTACATTTCTGTTACTTCCTAACTGACTAATCTTAGTGTGGGTGTCTGCCTCCTGAACCTGAATTGGGAGTTTGTTCCACAGGAGAGGAGCTTCATAGCTAAAAGCTCTGCCTCCCAGTCTACATTTGGAACCACAAGTAGACCAAAACTCTGAGAGTGAAGTGTTCTTCTGGGATAATATGATACGATGAGGTCTTTAAGATAAAGTATGATGGAGCTTGATCATTAAGTGCTTTATATGTGAGTAGAAGTATTTTAAACTCTATTCTAGATTTTAGAGGGAGCCAATAGAGAGAAGATAATATAAGTGAAATTTGATCTATCTTGCTAATTCCAGTCAAAACTCTGGCTGCAGCATTTTGGATTAACTGGAAGCTTTTTAGGGCGATATTTGGAAATCCTATCAGTAGTAAATTACAGTAGTCCATTCTAAAACATAATAATTGCAGAAAGTCTTCCAAATTAGCTACGATTCTTAAATCAGTTGCTGTCTAGTAAAATCAGGCATTTAAGTGAGCTGAGAGTTAAGAGTTAGTCTGTATAGAACAAACCAAGCAACAAAACGAGCCAGCATCAGTAACACGAAGTGACGCCACACCATGCCATGTAGTCAGTTCTCTTTCAAGATCTCCTTTTTCATTTTTTACAGGACTCCTCCTGTAACCATCATCATCATTTCTCACACACCTTTGGGTTTTCACACCAACTTTGAATATGACTGACTGTCATATTCATACTTATGCCTTCCAACGTGGTCGGATCACACATCGATAGAGATAGTGATTGTGGTTATGCTTGCAGCACCATGCTTGTTCCCAGTTAAAACGATCACCTCCTTAGTCCCTTTTTAATTGGGATTGACATTTAAATGAAGTAGTTCATGTGTGCCAAGGACAGAGAATGCCGTGTTAACAATTAAAATGCTGCTTAATGGAGCATGCCAGTGCTATTTTGAGTGCATGTTGTGGGAGAAAGAAAGACTAGGGCATATTAGTCAGAAACCAGAGCGTTTCCCTGAAGTGGGCCAAGGGCAGAGCCACTCCTTCATTTCTAGGCTAGCTGCCCATCATCGAAGCACTTCAAACCCCTGACTAAAGTCATTAACATAAATATCAACCTGGGAGAAAGCTTTTAGCATACAAAAAGTGGCCATCGAGGATATTCTGTCATTTATGTAACACCTCTCTAGGCATGTCGAAAAGCGAGAGCTAGCAACTTACATGAGAGCTGAGAAGTGCCCTCAGGGTCCATTACTCCTCTGTTTGAAAGACAGGCTTCCTCTCACTTCTTGCTGACTCTCTCTCTGGTATAAAGCACTGTGTGTTTGTGCTATTAGGACGACTTGGGCTCACCAATACTGTGGAAGCTGGATCAACTTGGAGCTTTTTGTGCTTGGGAGATCACAGAGCAGACAGGAAAGGAAACAGAAGGAACAGCAGAAACCAAAATCAGACACTACCCTGGAGCTAGTCTATACTGCATGTGGACAGGAGAGCTACAGGATGGAGCAGAGAGAGGGCTGTGCCAGAGGGTGGTGGAAGGGGAAGTTAAATACAGTAATACAGAGCTCTAATGTGTATCCTTTCCACCAATCCCAGCTTTCTGCATTCAGTCCTGTAAAGGCTCCAGTGTGCCCCTGTGTCCATGTCAGAGGGGGAACAGGGCTTTGCTCTGTGCCTTCCATACCTGGTGAGGGGTCAGTCTGCCTGCAGTTAGTTTTCAGTTGGGTGCTTTTAGGCTTAGATCTAAGTCCAGGCCAGAGGAGGGCTGCATGTTCATGTGCCACAGAAAAGTTTACAGTGAAGGAGGAGCACCCTGTTATGTATGCTCTGAAGTGGGCAGGCTGTTGAGATCCAGCACAGGCAATGACTGAGAACAGTGTTTAGAAAATTAAATTAATTCCTTGCACTTGATGTGTGTTTCTGTCCTGCTGTCAAGAGGATTTTAGGAAAACTTGAAGTCCTGCAAAAAGACTAACATGAAGAGAGAGGGAAAGTGAAATCTTTGTCGGTTTGACTGGCCTCAGTTGATGTTGTCATTTCATGGTACCTCTGTTTTTCATTCAGGAAACATTTCAAAAAAAGTGCTGAATAAGTTAGAGATTCAAAGTGTAGCAACAGTTGGAAGTCAAATTATGCCACATTCATCTTTAAAAATCTTATATAGATGTTTAGATATTCTATAGTTGTTACCTAATGTACAGAAAACAATATTTTGCAAAAACTTGATTGTTATGTACTAAGGCAGTAGAAGTGGCACTTCTCAATTACACTAACAATAACAAGCATTGTATGGGAAAGTTCTGTTCAAAGCTAGTCTGGTTCAGCAATTTCACATTATGCCCATTATTGAAAGAAATGCATCCTTTTAAATAGAGTGGTTGTATTAGTCTTTGTCCAAGAGTGCAGCAGAAAGTTATAAGTGCGAAACAGAGGTCGGCTTATCTGAAAGCATTTTCTAATACAATGTAGTTGTTTCAGAGAGCCTTTTACAGTCACTATCTGTACTTCCCTTTCTGTCCTCCCTCTCTCTTCGCATCTTTGGATTAACAACCTAAGTGTTTGCTATGTACAGCTCTTCCAGAGAGCAGGTGCATTCATTTTTCCACTCTGTTTACCTTGTGCAGTGCCCGCTCTCTGACAGTGTCATTACAATTGTTAAACCAACCTCAGCAGGCCCTGTTTTGTCAGCAAAAACTCTGTCAGGAGCAGAGCACTGAAAGATGTCACTTCTTCTCTTTAGTGAGGGTTAAAAAAAATATATGGTTCAATTATAGGGTCTGTCAGGCCAGCATGAGTTTGTGATGGCCTGAACTGAGCTGGGAGGAAATAAAGCCAACCACTAACTAATGCAGAACAAATAGAGCTCTTTGCAGGTTCAGCATTTACTGTCGTATTCACTGGGTGCAGCTTTGAGTAGCAGACTGGTAGACAAAAAGAGAAATGAACAAAGTTCAAATATAACTGTGAAAAATGTGCAATGAATCACTGGTAGAAGCAGTCTTATTTAACCAGTCAGCTCAGGATATGCCGGATGTACTGTAGAAGCACTGACTCACCAAACAGGTAAGAAATGCAGAGAGACACAGTGAATCAATGCAGTTAACAGAAGTGATTTAGTGGATCAGTGAGTCGATGTGTGCGTCAGCCATGTGAGTTAAGAGCTGATGTCTCGGCTGCTGCTGCAGGGCTAAGAGGGATTTTAAACCGGAGAAAGTGGAGTTAATGTGGGATCTTGAAGAGCAGAGAGCTGGCCTTTCTTTCTTCATGCTCTCTCAGCCCACCAGTTTGACACAGATGATAAGAGGCCCCAAGCAGAGTGCAAAGGCACATCACCCACACACACACTCGTGCAGCACAGAAATGACAAACACCTCGACTGTAAATGAGAAAAGAAAGACAGAGGAAGATACAGCAAGGAAAAATAAGTATAAACACGGATTACACAAGCTGAAAACTGTGACTGAAGCTGTGGAAACAACAAACAAGCTGTTTCCTAGAGCTGCTTAGCCCACATATGGTAAGAGGGTGATAATCTGACTTTTAATCAAAGGCCAGGCCACTAGTGATAGTTCTGTTAAGATCCAGTTCATTGTGGGGAGATGGAAAACCTGAATGAAAGCGGGCAGCTGAATGATATAAGAAATTCTGACTCAGTCGCTACGTCAGTAATAGCATCACTGGCCCATCTTCAGCATCACTAATGCTATCAGGCTATCTGGGGTGATGTGAACCACACCCATCAATATCTAGTGTCCTCATAGCCTGCGTGGTTCAATAAGAGACAGAAAAATAAAAGTGTGTGCCTCAGATCCAGCCATCCAGGTGGTGGAGGTTACTGTGATCAGCATGGATTAGATGTCTTTCCCATCTGATCAATGAGAGATGGAGGTAGGGGTTGGTGACTTGATGGGTTGGAGGAAGCTTTGGCACCACCTCCTGCTGGCTGCACTGACTCTGATAGCTGACATCCGTAGCTGTGGGAGGCAGGAGAGGATGTGTTTGCTGTGCAGGAGATAAAGCAGATGCTGCTCCCAAAAGACGGGTGCATGAATGTAAGCTTAAAACCACAGATGAGATGATCGACACGCATCTCATTGCATCATCCCAGGCAACCAGTGCTGTCGCTGAGTGTTTAATTAGTCAAAAAATTATGTAAAAAAATAAGGTTGTCATGCTGGAGTTAAAAAGATTATTTTTTATTATTTATTTCCCTGATAAGAATTAATTTTGTGAGTGGAAAGCTGTGGGACAAACAGTGTAACAGATCTGACAGACGTCATGTTGAGCTTATTGCTTCAACAAGATAAATCAGGTCAAGTGCAAGATCAGTGTGACTGTTGTGAAAATCACACATCCACTTGATAACACAGGTATGAAGCATTTATGCATAGCAAAAAGCTCTTCTAACTTGTTAATCATGTAGTGTCAGTGCAAATACTTCAGAATAAGAGGTATTAACATTTCAAAGAATAAAAAGATTTGGGGCTTCTTTCTTTCACCAATATTGTAAAACCAAACCTGTTTGTATGAGACTCACCAGTACAGACAGTTGTTAAATATATGTTTACTTCAAGCCTGTGCTAACTCAATGCCTTGCTTGATGGCTGCTAGTATAAGATATTCAACATTTTTTTCTGTTTCACATATGGGTGATGTCTTAAGCCTGCTGCTGAAAACTATCTTTTCAGATATTTTATCCAAATTCAACTCACTGCGCAAACACTTACGCTACAGTACGTCACAATGTTTATTTATCTATACACTTTCAGTTTACTACTGTTACTGTACCTCAGAGGAAATGGATAGCTTGTTAGCGTTTCACTGCAGAAGCAATACTACACTATGATGTGTATGCTACAGTAAATTCAGGACAAATTATCGAGGACAAACTATGCTGAAAAGCACAATATAATTCAAAAGCTTTTAGAGTGCAGTGTGATTCTGAAATTTAGCCTCTGAATAATCCCCGGCAATATCTTTTACTTACACTAATGCTTTTTATTCAGTCAGATTTAGGAGCCAAACAAAAAACAGTTTGTGACGAGTGAGAACATTATTTCCACTGCAGTACTTTTACAGAAAATGCTCAAAATGTACTACGTGATATTCCGACATGAATACTGCTATCATAAACCTGACAGTGGAAAACCCAGAAGGTGACAAAGGCACAGCACCTACCACCTAAACTGAGAAACTAGTGTTCTCATCAAACCATACTTACAAAAATAAATGTGTAAAAACAAAATGAATATCAGTTACCACACACATGCACACAGAGAGAGCACTACACACAGTATCTGCATATTCATGAACACTGCCCATAATAACATGTTTCTGATCAAATGATTTGAGATTCCACCCTTCCTGCTGGGTGCAGTTGGACCCAAACAAGCGGCCTATTTAATGTTTGTTGTTGTTTTGTGGAGTAGTTGAGGAGTTTACCTGGTGGAACACACTGAGCCAGTGTTCACCCCTGAGCTCTGTCATTCACCAGCAGCTCACCAGTATAAATGCACCTCTGTGTGCCTGCTTGCATTTGTATAAATGAACAGCTCTAACACTGGGGCCACTGTCAGTGTGAGTCATTACACACGAGTGAGAGTGTGACTGTGTGTATTACTTATAGCAATGAGGCAGACGTCTGGTTCTTTCTGTTAAGTTAATGATTTAAAAATAAATCAAAGTGAGATTCAAGGCAGATATTGACTGTGCCACTGAAGGAGAGCCGACAACTACCCCCAGTTCCTATTCTCTCGTCCTTTCTGCGCTAACTTCTTGCAGCCAGATCATCTCCTGTTTGGGCTTAAAGGGGAGATCAAGGTGTTTAAAGGTGTCATGAGAGGATGGGAGTGGGGCTTACACAGAGGGAGAAAGTAAAATTTAAACCTGACCTCCCCAGGGTCAGCAGTGTCACTCCTCCAGCTCCCCACAGAGAAGCAGGCAGCCCCTGCTATCCACGGGCTGAACACCTCTGGTCAGGCACGCCACTCAGCCAGGCAGGGGGCTGGGGGAAAGAGGGGGCTTACAATGGGAAAAGGGCAGCATGCAGGCCCTTAAGGCAGGCTCTGTGCAGCTGTCAGTATCCCTGACCACCACCCAGTCCACCCCCACTACATCTCAGTCACCTCCAGGCTCACACAGCACACCAACCCAAGCCAGTGGAGAGGCTCAAGGCTGGGTCTGTATTGCTCTTTCTGGGCCAGATACACAGCATGACTAGAAGGGCAAGTGCTTTTTTTTTTATATATAGAAATTCGTTTCACCTGTCATACACAGCCTCAGACAGGATTTTAATTGCTCTGTCACTCCTCACCCAATCCATGAGTATGGCTAGGGAATTTCAAATTCATCAAGCTTGCTTGTGTGTGATACATTTCAATAAATATGAAATGTGGGAATGATTTGAACTGAGTTAAGCTTAATCATTTGTGATTTAACCTTGGGGCATATTTAATAAAATGTATTATATAATGTAGATAACTCAAACTTTAAGCAGTGACTTTAGCTTTTAGGAATCCACTTTAAAGCTGATTTCAGAGAACACAACTAGATACAACTACTTAAAGCATAAAGGCCTTAGTGTTTTTGTTTCATTTGCTTGCTTCACATTAATAAACATCAGCTATGAAAACAGGGGATGTGACAGTGCTGCTCTGTGTGACCATAACAGAATAACAGAACAGTGACGTCCTCCAGCTCAAAGCTTCCCTCTGCTAACTGGGAATTAAGTGTGTGTTTATACTGGCAACTGGAAAAAGCATCACAGTTATAGCACAAAACATTTCAGAGAATCCAACTAAAGGTTACTGTGATGCTCTGATCAATTTACGCAGTGAACAAAATCAGAGGTAGCAGAGAGAGCACACACAGAGAGCGGGGGACAGAGAACAAGAGAGGTCAGCAAACACTCAAAAGTGTATGAAATCAGTCTCCAATTGTGTGTGTTGCTCAGTGTTGCTCAAGCTGGTCACCTTGGCTCAGCAGGGGATGATAACATAGATAGCAGTAAGAAGGAAAATCATAAGAAGGTCAAAGCACAAGAGCAAGAGGCCACTTGCACAGCAGATGAGCAAAATCACAGAGAAAATTACAAGGTGAAAGAAATACAAGAGCAAGTGTCTGAAAAGAAGAAATGATTCAGCAAACGTACACAGGAGCTAAATGTGCCAGACATTCCTATTTTTACCAAGAGAGTTTTGACAAACAAAGGCAAGAGGTCTTGTCAAGACACCAGGAGAGAGATGCTTGGATTCGCCCTGCACTGTGGCCATAATGAGGATGTCACTGTTAACCACATAGCATTACCACTGTGATGACTCTTACATTTGGCCTGGCAGAAACACTTTACACTTACCTCCATCAAGACATGTGGGCTTAGATGTTGATGTTCCTAAATTATGCCGTGTCTCTCTCTCTCTGTTTATATCTTACCGCCTTCTGTCTCCACGCTTTTTCTTTTCACTCACTGCTGCATTCACATATTCATATTTCTGCAAAACTTGTCACTTGTCTACCATACCCTAAGTAAATGGAGCCAATGTTTACATTTCCTCCTTCTTATGAGGTGCACTCCAATGCCATCTCCGCCACAAAGTAACACTAACAATTTCAGACGACCACATGCGTCCAAAAAAAGAGACAATCCTTTAAAGGGGGCAGTATGTTATTAATGAGATTAAAAAATGTCTTCAGAGTTGAGCAGAAAGAGCATAAAGCCACTTTCAAACATTTACCAGGACACGTTATACCAATGGCTTCCTGAGGTGGACGTTATTACAGGTATCCACAACTAACAACACACAGCGACACACAGGCAGTTTGTGTCTTGTCGCGCTGCACATTTGTGAAAAGTTAGTACAAAGCAGCCACAATATGTCAGTTTCTCTAAATCAGTCCTCACTTGATTTATCAGACTTACTTCTTACAACCACCACTGAGCACAAATATACAGTAAACGATGGGTTTGTGAAAAAAATAATTCAATACAAGCAAGTCACAGTGTCACATACTGTGATTTAAGAAGACAAGCTGACTCCAACATCTGTTTTCAATCACAGAACTATCAGCACCGATTAAACAGACATGTTAAACTTTAATAAGTCCTCAATGTGTTATTGTTGTTCCCAGGAAACCTTAAGTTACAGTGCATGTGCAGAATGAATGAAAATCAAAGGCACATCAAAGGCAGTGACCTCTAAATGTCCAGTCTGTTATAACAGCATTTAGCTGTGTTACTTTATGCGCATTGTATAATTAGTACATTTAATGTTAAACATTTAATTAAAGTTTTTATGGAAAATGTACTAAAGTGATTTCCCTTTAGAAAATTAAATACATCATAGTGTTATATCACTAGTGCAAGCAGAAAGTGCACAGTATAACTTTTCAGTGATAAATAGATTATAAACACTGCCAATAACACCTGACATATGTCTGTGAATATAAGTATAAATATAT
>JAUBNQ010000027.1:8770216-8798610 GCA_032353495.1 Ctenopoma kingsleyae
TAACTTTTTTTAAATATCCAACCTCTGCTTTAGTTTACAGTTTACAAACGGCGTCACTTAATTACTTTATGGTGAGCCTATCTCACTTCGTCGGCATTTTGAATTATCTTTATTTATTTATATATTGATTTACTTTTATTTTACTATTTTTAGTATAATTTACTATTTGTAGGATATGAAAGCTTTGCCTTACCGGTCAGGTTCCGTTTCCGACTTTCCCGGTGCGTGTCCGTACCCAGCAACAGTGGAAACAGATTGGTAAAGATCCACGCAAAAAGCAGCGCCGTGCAGAGCAGCGCGCTTTTTCAAGTCCAACACTGATGGGCAAATCGAAACCGGAAATGTCTTTTCACAATAATGGTACAGAAGGTGTCTGAACTGCTATTTGACTGCTATGACTTTTGTGTATTTGTGCTGTAATAAAGATGCACAGTGTCAAAGCTGTGCTCTTACATTATGAAACTCCACTGCTGCACATGTGGTTATATCCACAGTCACGCAGGAGCATTTGGGTGTCGGTGAGTTTTGTGAATTTTTGCGCAGTACAAATAAAGAGCTGTAAAGAGATAAAGAAACACGGATCCTGTTCTGTCGGTGCTGTACTGAATATAGCAGCGTTAGTAGCTTTGAAGTAATGATGGTACAGATACTTGTTAAATATGTCTGTGAGTAATAACTCCTTTGCACTTGCATCTCAGTATTATTATTAGTCTTTCTGTTTCCCTCTCTTACACAATTATTCCTTAGCCAAACAGTCATGATGGTTCAAATATCCCGCAAATAAACTCCAAAATTCTGTCTTTCTCCAGATCACACCCGCAGTTAATCCAGCAAAAGGCATGAGCGACATTAAACTTTACATCAGACGTGTTTAATTTACTCTATTCGTTCACAAAGCAGCAGAACAATTCTCCTGAAAACAACATTACTAGTTAGTTCAATACAATCAAAACTTTTTCTTTTTTTTTTCACAGACATCACTGTTCCTCACGTCTAACAACAACCTGCACTAGGATATGAAAGCTTTGCCTCACCGGTCTCGCTCCGTTTCCGACTTTCCCGGTGCTCGTCCGTACGCAGCAACAGTGGAAACAGATTGTTAAAGACCGGCAAACAACGCAAAAAGCAGCGCTGTGCAGTGCTGCGCGTTTTCTCAAGTCAGACACTGGTGGGCAAATCGAGGCCGGAAATGTCTTTTCACAATAATGGTATAGAAGGTGCTTGAACTGCCAAGAGAAATAGTTTCAATTTCACTTTTTAAATGAAAAGACAAAATACTATTTACATTAAAACCATTCACAACATGAAAAAATATATCATTATCTCCTGTACATTCACGCTTTACGTGGGTATACATTGGCTATGGATATATGTGTATCTCAAACCACTCACTGAATCTAATATTCATCATCACAAATAAACTGGTCAAATAACAGTGTGATGGCGTGTTAGAGAATGTTAATTTACTTTCAGATAGCCTACACATACTTGTAAATGCACTGATTAATTATTTCTTTTGGACACAATAATAAAATGTGGGGAAATTGAAAGGGTTTGATTGCTTTCTGAAACCACTGTATGTCCTTGTTCATGCAAATGTGTTGGCACTCAAACAAGCAGTGATCATAAAAATAACCCACAGTTAAGAACATGGGGAGCACAGTGAATGAAACACAATACGACTCTCCCCAGTGACAGCAGTCACTACCACCTCTGACTAAGATGCTTTCAATCGATTAGAGAAGCTTTTTATCATTTGAACAGTGGTGTTAAGGCTTTGATTAATAAAATATGCCAGTAGAATGGCTCTGTGGCTCTGAACTGCTAATTTTACTATTTCGTTCCCAAGGCCCATGCTAGTCTTGTCTGCCTACATGCTGAGTCCCTGTTAATGGCTAAAGGGCAGGGTGTGAGCCAGATTCAGAGCCCTAAGAGGTATCTGACTGGTCATGGTCCAAACCCTGCACGTCATCATATCAGCATGCACCTGCCTCACATAAGGTTCCAGACCACACTGTTGGAGCAACTTGCCCTTTTGGTGCTGACAGTGCTGATTATAGACTGCTTATAGTGGTAAATAAAGAGATGAGTAAACACGGTGACCTTTGGCAGCTGGTCCACGTAAGGTAATGACCTCTGATTTAAAGAAAAGTTCAAATATAAGAAGCACTGATTAATGACTAATTTCACTTAATGGAAAAGTATGTTTAAGCAATCAAAACTATAATGTCATATGCACGGGAAAGTCACAATAGGTTACAATGAAATTCCTATGCTGTGTATCCTCCACTACCTCAAACATCTATAAAAAATGGCGTTCATCTTGCTGAGAGTTCCATAAAGTGTCTTTATGGAAAATAAAGCTACAACCAGCAGCCTGTGTACTTGCTTACCTGCTTACCACAAAGACTGGAAGAAGGGGAACTAGCTGGCCTGGCTCAGTCTGAAGGTAACAAAATTTGCTTATCAACAAATCTAAAGCTTACCGGTCAATATGTTATTATGTGTGTTCAATTTATGCAAAAGTGTAAAAAGGCATTGCCATTTTTTACACTTTTACACTTTTTTCATATTGATAATAATTCATGTGTGAGCCTTGCTGATAGATTGCTTTTGTTACAGCAGGACTCAATAGGGTCACAAACCTCTGGCCACCAAAGTAGTCACCCCAACTGTGTGCTGTAATAATACCATGATTACTAATTTATAATATGTTAGTGACACAATGCATTTAGTGTTAGTGTAAAGCTAACAGCGAAGGAGACACTTGAAATGATTGATTTTGGGTGTATTTTAGTTTTACAGTACTTTCATTAAACTGAAAAACTTTAGGTGTGAAAACTATGGTAGCTAATTTCTACCACTGAAATAATATGTTAAACCTAAATAAAAAATATGAGAAAAAAGTCAAAAAAGTGCCACTCAACTGTCACCCTATTCAGAATTTTCTGCTGCCTGCCAGGAGCGCCATAAACATCAAATAAGTCCTTGAGCGATTCATATTCATATAACCTGAATTATGCACATTATAAAGTTATGTAATTAATATTTCAAATTGAAAAATGTAACTACCCTTTTCTGTAAACCAAAAAAGAAAAAACACAGGTAAACAGTTTTTGTTTTTCTTATTAAATGCCTTTGGTCTGGACTGTTATTAATTGTGCCTCCTGCGTCAGCAAACATACTGCACATTCTTACTGCTCCTGGCGGATAAATTGCCACTAGGTAGAACTGTACAGTAAATCCATAAATCCTGACAGGCCTGTATAGTTTCTCAGACTCCCACTCACACTGCTCTCAACAACCTTGTCCATGCGTCAACCTGGTTTCCACAGCAACTGAAGTGGCAAGCTGTGTCCATCCAGCGTGAACTTAAAAGCCCATCTTTAAATGGAGCCACTGATGGACCAGAGTGAGTGAAGTCGGAATGGAGCAAAACAAAAGGAGGACGGGTGAAGAAATGATGGCACTTCAGGCAGTTGATTAACTTTAGCGTGAGTGCAGACAAAGTGGCACGCGTGAGGAAAATAGGGAATAGGGAAATTATAGATTAACAACTGAGAAAAGGTGAATACATGAAAACTACACTTACAGTCAACATTTGCTCTGGATTGTCACACACATTTGTGATCTCCATCCATAATCCTTTCTCTCTCTAACAAGAGTTTTGCTCTACCATTGCGGTAAAATTGTGTTACTCTACGTCTAAAAGAATGTGTGGATTCACATTGCGCCTTTTCAATGATATTATTTTGTCTTTCAGTGTGAGACAAATATAAACAAATTCCACATGCAGAGTTCAATTTATTCATACAGATATCTTAAAAAGTCCTCTCTGGGATCATTTCACACTGTGCTATGTGCTTTCTTTTGACACTGTCTAACAGCAGATTCTGCAGCAACACATTCAAATCTGTGTCTACTGATGAAAGACATTTCTCAATAGTGATATTTCATGGTTTTGTGTAAAGTGCCTCTTCAGTGTGACAGTTGTATACCTGCTTGAATGACACTGAGAGTCCAGGACAATAACTTATGGCTTTAACGTGCCTCCTATAAAAGGCACATAAAATCCCTTAACCTGCTACAACATGAGATATGGTTTAGTTTTGCGCTTTCTCCACAGTAGGGGCACAGTGCTGGTTTTAATTAGAAGTTCCAGTGCTAATACTATTGAGATAATTATGCTGGTTGCCCACTGAGGCACTAATAAAAAAAAGATGATACAAATGAGGAAGCAGTCCATTGACTTAGGTAAGAGGATTAATGGCAAAGACAAATGAAAACGAACAGGTTTCTGTCAAGAAGACACTGTGTTACTGTTTCCTCAGACAATTATTGACTTCTTTCGATGGGACATGACTTGATAATCTGCACCACAGACACTGTCAGTTACACCTGTCCATCTAGGGTAAATTACCTCTCTACATGGCTGCAGTGGAACAGATTTATGGGTGAGTGACAGGTACAAAATGAAGAATCACTACTAAAGATGAAGGAAGGGTATGAGGTGTGGATGTTGTACCGTAGATATGAGAGAAGTGCAGTATAATCTTAATAAATATTGTTATTTATAATGATTAAAGATACTGAATATTAGGTAAATGTTGAGATTTTATTCATTATCAAATATTGGCCAATCACTGCCAATTGTATTTAATTTTTATAATACTAATAATACCAATAATTAATATTTTTTAATCCTTTTGGGGAAATTCATGCAGACAGGCAGCTGCATTTTAGCGCCAAGGGTTTGGGGTTCATTGTCTTGTACACACTTCGACACAGACACTTCGACATGTGGCAGGGAACCAGGAGTCGAACCACCAACCCTGGGGTTCGTAGGCAACTGCCCTACCAACTGATCCTCTGTCAGAGTTGAATGTTCAATTGAGAAAAAATAAAATTAATAGGCATCTTCTTGACAGGATGTACACCTAAATTATTTTGTCCTTTTTATAATCTGAAGGCACTGTCTTTAAAAAGTGTCTCTAAAACTGGCACATATTGAACTTGAGTTGAAGATTTTTAACTAACATCAATGTTCTGAAATGACTGCAAATAAATGTACTTGTCTGTGTTTGAAGGCAAATCAGAATTTGTAATATGCACACTACGAACCTTTAGACATCAAATGTGTGATCCATTTTATTTCAGGTTATTTTGAGATATGACAAATCAAAGCTATATTGAGATTGTCATATTAATTGACAAACTCAACACACTGCTGCAGTCTTTTGCCATAACCTGTGAAGCTGCAGCCATATGCTAACAGCAACCATAGCCCAACTGTCTTTGTCTGTGTGATTTATAACTTAGCAATTAACCTTCCAGAGCTGCTGGTGACTTTCATGGCATTTTTCCCAGAAAGGGAGACACAGCAGCAGTGGTAGGAACAAAACCCCCTGACTCCCACAATACCTCTACACATTATCAGATTTTTCTTTCACAAAGACAAGAAAGCAAAAGCTATACATATTATACATACATAAAAGAAATGTGTATTCCCACAGCATTTACAGAGGAGTCTGACGCTGTGTTGAACTGCTGTCAGTTTACCAGGAAGCTCCCTCTCCGGCATACTGTATAGCTTATGTGAGCATATTTCTATGTGCAATCTTAAAATCTCTGCTGAGAATTAAATGCTCTTTATCTCTGATCTTCTGGCTTTTGGCAATGACTTTGTATGAGAGTCCAGAAAAGCACTTCACTGTGCTGATTTTTTTCATTAATATAGATAATTACCTACCAGGTCTCTCTACAGGAATTGTCAAGCTGATGTGTGGGAGTCATCTTCTCACCTTTTCTCCATGGTTCTCTGTGGCATTGATGGGATTTCAGAAGTTCAGCCTAACCTGTGAAGCAATATACCATGAAACGCTTATTTCAGCCTCATCTTTGTGTCTGTTAATAATAACCAATACACTACTTTAAATGATACATGTATTTTTATTCCAATAATCCTCGATAGGGCTTTAAGAAAGCCTAAGGTGGGCCCCAACAGAAACAAATGAATCACCAGGCTTTCATCATGCAAAAACATTTTCTATCCCTGTATAGCCGTAGGAGTATGCTGAATGAGAAATATGCAGCAAATTGTAGAATAAAATTAATAAAGGCTTGAGTAATAGTGGATGTATTAATATCTCCTCCTCACCCATATCAGCACATCTTGGCCTATTCAGAAGTAATGAAATGGTCATAGCTCACGCTCCTGCAACCTCACTTAATTACACAGAACGACAGATTTATAAGGAAGAAAATTCATACATAAGTCGAATACATTTGTCTCTTTACCAAGTTTCTCGTTATGGTGATATTTTTATACTACAAAAGAAAGACTGTTTATAAAAGAAAAAAATTACTCCTTGTATCTCAACAAGGAACCATTTCTAGAAAACGAGGCTGCTAATAATCTTGGTCTCTTAACTGCATCTCCTGATATAATCAGTCATCCGTTGGCTACACAGGCATTTTCTCCCAGATTCTCTTGAATTCTCTGTCTGGTGATCAACTGATAAGTTCTTGTCCATTATATGAAATATAATATTTATTAAATATGAAAAGCAAGCAAGCTGCCCAGACTAGTATCATCCTGCTTTTAGTCATGCTAGTGGCATGGCTGTATGGATGGTAATGACAGTTTATCCACTGGTAAAATACTTTGATCCTGAGTGAAATATCTCATTAACTATATGAATGCAATGAAACGTGATGCCCAAAGGATGAACCCAAATGACTTTGGTGATTTCTGTATTCTAGCGTCACATTCACGATTTACATCAGCATCATCGTGTGAAACTTTGAATTTGTCCACTACGTTCTACTTCATTTATAAACAAATGCCTCATCAGTCTCTGCAGCACCTTTACTAAAATAGCAAACATTAACATGCTAAAAATGCTAATCTAAGATGGTGAGCATGCCTTGCATTATGCTTAACATCAGCATATTAGCATTGCCACTGTGTGCATTAGCATGTTGATATTAACATTTAGTTCAAAGCAGCGCTGTGACAAAGTTGAGCCCTGCAGCGCCTCTTCAACTACTGTTCAACAATGACTAGTAGTATGTAGTACCTTATACTTACTGATTCTTGAATCGTTTTATTTGAGGAACATCTGAAATGTCTAATCTGAAACGGCTTTAACCTTTAATCTTTTTCATATCCAGTTTGTGCCACAGAAACATGGAAACATTTACTGCACTGTGATTGAAAATTGAAGTAATGCCGTGTGAGAAATTTAACAAAAGATCATCAAAGTGCTGTATATCCATCAAGAGACTTATGGATATACCTGTCTATATTCAGCTGTTCATCAAATGGAAAGTCTAATGGTGCTTATTGACTGAAATATTTAGCAGCAACTTGAGCCATTATGATTTATACATGCATAATTTCTCTGTCATGTCACATCAAAACATTTAAAGACAATTATTTACATGGTTTGATAGCAGTGCTTAAGAGGCGCAACAAGGTGTAAAGCCATTAAAGAAAGGCTTAAAGATGTTGCTGAACTTTATTCATGTTGATTACTGTAGCTGTAAGTATTTTAACCTTGTATGATTACGCTTACCCTGTTCACTTTTATTTTTCTTATATTCTACCTGTCAGTCTCTGTATTCTCTGTTCTCCTTTCCCACCTTTACATGACTTCCATATATTTTTTTGTCTATTACTATCCATCTTTATTTCACAATCCCCACCCCTTCTCCCAAATTCAGTTTCCAATCATTTTTAACTCTCCCATGCAATCACTTCCTCTGCTGTCTGCCCAACCCCTCACTCTGCTTCTCCCCCTCCCGTTTCTTAATCGTTCTGTTTTCTGCTGAAGGTTACTCTTGCCTGCAGGGCTATGAAAATGTCAGAAAGGCCCACTCCATTTTCAGCTACGTAAATAGCCATTTCCCGCCAGAGCAAACCCACTTTTCAGAGTCTGAGCTGCCACGTTGCACATCACACTTCTCACCTCCCTCTCTACACTACCTGAACACAATGGGGGTAAATGTGAAGAGCACTCCTCCATTGCTCATATGTCATTTTGGATTAACAGATGGATGCCATTGTCCTCTGTATTCACCTCAATTTAACAACCTAGACTCACAAGGGAGAGTCTTGGTCACACAAATGTAAATGAACTTTCACTCTTGTAGGTAGCAGCTGGCTCACTATACACTATATACCCACATATGTTCTGATTAAAAGTTTCTTCTCATTATAAACCACAGCAGCTAATAGACAAATAATCACATCTTAAAAACTGTTGCAACTCAAACATAATCACCAAAATATGCAACAACCATGTTCAACTAATATGCTAATTACATTATCCAGAGCTCACAAAAGAGCAGAAATGGACTTATTAACCTTGCCTAAAACCAATTTGTACTCCCCAGCCTGAAACAACCTGTTCATACTGCCATCATAAATTTATCAGCATAGGAAATTGTGTTTTCATTGTGTGTTCATTGAGAGACACAGAGAAAGCACTTACAGTGTTGAGTAGAATGACAGACAGAGAAGAAGCCTTTCTCTCTTGAAGTCGCTGGGAGCTGCCAACCAAATTTTGGTTCCTTTAAAATTTTATACTTGAGGGACAAATGCTCTTTTAAGACTAGAGAAGTGTGTTTTGTGAAATTCTCTTAAGGTTTAGTGTTTTCTCTAAATTAGAGCAGTGCTTTGGATGCAGTGGTGAGAGACAGTGTAGTATTGGAAGGATGCTGGAGAAATATTAAGCCTGGATTTGTACCCTGAATCATTTTTATGAACAAAAAAAAATCACTTATTTGATCTTGAGTTTTTTAAAACAACTGCTTTTGCGTCTTTGCCCTGTGTATCCTTACACTTTGAGATCAAGCTCCCGCAGGTCACACAAGGCTAGTTCATTTCCGTGTGCCATGTCCCAGAAAACCCTGACGTGCTGTGCGTCACTCTCGTCTTCCACCTCTAGTCCCCTTTACTAACACTCCCATGATCTTCTCTTTCAATTTCCTGCAGCTCTGCAAGACAATGGAGAGCTACATCAAAGGCCTGCATGAGGAGTTTGATAGCTCACGGCGGCAAAAAGAAGAAAAGAAATACACACACAGTTCTTGTTTAACAGTATTTGGACAACTCATCTTTCAATGCTCTTGCGACAGAGGTTCAAGAAATTCAAAAGCATTTCCATAAGGTTTGAACCATCTACAGGCAATAAAATGAAAGGAATTCAGGAATCGTAAGATACTTGAAAGTAAACAGCTTGATGTGATGCACATATCGCATCACAAGTATCGTGCCATAGACTGAAAATATCTTTTCTCGCAGTCTCACAATACTTTCCTCAAGTATTCAAGCTGACAAGACATGTTGATTCATGCCACAGTCTAACCACATGTTTAGGTCTGAATGCGACTGCAAAAGTACACATCTGTGTGCACACATATTGTTCGACAGGGCAGAAATATCAGGGAAATGATGCACACAAAAACATAATTGAATGGTCCAGATATAAAATTACTTCTAGATCATTCAGGCTAATTTACCTTAGTTTACTCAGTGTTCTCTTAACTATGGATTTAGCCAGTCAACGCTGTCAGTCTAGCACCGCTCCCCCGCTGCAACTGAAAATGACTTTCAACAGCTTGATCAAATTAATTGGCTTAACTGTTGAGCAGAGGTGGATAGATAGACCATTAGCTATTGAAAAGAAAAAGATTGACAAGTACGTTGTTTCTCAGGAATAATTGAGAAGGAGGACTGTGGCTGCAGGGAGAGTGAAGGGTGCACAAAGAAACCAGGCTTCAAATGAGAACAAAAGAATAGATTTTGCAGAAAAGAGCCGGCTTTGTTTCCTCTCCTTGGCAGGAGTCAGTTGTTTGGCTGTGCTCCGTCTTGTGAAGCATGACTCCCTTTTCTCCTTAGACACAAAACCTATCATTTGGACATTTGTGGACAGACGTCACAAAAACAGCTTTACCAAAGACAGGAATAGACTTTTTGGTAGGAAGCGGAAAAAAGGGGTGTGGTGGCAGCATGAAAAGTGTTCAGTGTGAAAACATGGTTTGAATATATATTGTATGTGATAAGCATACATAATATATAATAATATAGAGAGAGTATTTTTATGAGAATACCAAAGGCAAACAACAACAACACAAGCATCAATGAATAGTTGGGTGATGGTGCTGATTGCTACTGACTTTACTGCAGTTCCCTGTGATGCACCAAAGGGCGACCAAAGAGTCTGGCGAGACTCGTGGATGAGGTGGCGTGATGTGGATGTCACCAAACAGCTACATGTGTGAGGGTTGCCTAGAGGGCAGGGCACTGGCACAGGTATGGAGCTCATTCTAATTGGATCTGTCAAAACTTCCTACCGGTTAATGTAGAGCCTCTATTACGCAAAGCTGCAGCCCATGACCTGCAGCTCTCCAAGTATGATCAATGGCTCTATTTGTCATTTTGCTGCTGTTGTTTTTATTGCTGGTGCTGTTGATGAAGACGATGATGATGATGGCTTTATAATACTTTTTAAATTTATTGTATTGACAGGATGTTGTGATACTGAAACCAACTACATACCTACAGTACATAGGGGTCTTAAATGTGATGGTGATGACTGCATAGTACTGCAATCAGACACCCTGTGTGACCTATACCGACGCCAAAGGGTTGGCATCATATGCCAAAGGGCTTGACAAAGCGGCAGAATGTAATACCATGGGAATGCAAATGGGTTGTAATACCAGGTCCTATTATTAAGGATAATCTACAGACACTGAACACTTCCAATTTTTCTGGCATTTATTTTTTACAATTCTACATTTGACATTGCAAATAAAACCATCGGTTATGGCCCTTTCTAACAGTAATTCTAGTAATCTATTCTCGATTTACCATAAGTCACACCTCTCATCCCTAAAATGTAAAAAGTATGTAAACCATTCTAAGGTTTCAAGTAGCCTCCACTCTCCCTCAGCTGGTTCAGATGGGGTAAATGGATCAATACCTTGCTGTGCCAGAGCATCATAAATCTGTAGAAATCTTTTTATGCTGTATGACTCTACTTATCTCTGGCTCCAACTGGTACACAGAAACAAAGCTTTTTCTAGGTTTTACTGGGCTGCTGGTAGATTGTAATAGTGATTATCAACCAGCTGTGTGAGACTGTTGTTGTCGTCACTGTTTACATCAGATTTCTAGGTGTCTGTCCTCTGCCCTGGCAAGGTTACAGATGATAAATGGCTTTATACAAAAGTATTCCTCCTCCAGGACATATGCTGCTGTTCCTCTCCTCTCCAATTCAGCCACCCACTTTTCTCCACTCGATATTCATAGCTCTCTTTCCATCAGCCTCCTTATTTTTTTCAATAATCAGCATTTTATTCCTTTTTCTACCCTCTCTGCCTCCTCTTTCTATTTCTATCATTTCTCTTGTTTTGTCAAATGCACAATTTTCTAAAACATTTTTCAGACATATGTAGTCATTTTAATTGTATTCTTGTTCTTGTCATTTTTACAGTTGCTACTGGAAATAACAGAGCTTGCATGTCTAAGCACTGACTGTTTATATGAGAGAGGTTTCATGGCTTAATCAATACCCTCAGCAGCGACCTCTGGGATAGCCTGTTTTAGTCAAATGCTTTTCAGTTCCTATTGTGTGTACAATTATTTCAGCCTATGAAAGCACCCAAGGTTGTGCCTTGAAAATAAAAAACTTTACCAGCTGTCCCACATGATCTTTCTCACAAAAATGCTGCATACACATTTTAGCATCTGTCACTAACAAAAACACACACAAAATAACAGTAAAGTCTAAGTCAACAATGTCTAATTTGATCTTTACAGACCAATTGTTTCAATGCTTTATTAAAGCTTCCAATAAGTTTTTGTCAATTAAATCATTTATTGACACCTTTTCACCACCAGTATCTTGGTAAAAGTGAAAGACATTTGGGCTGATCTGAATTTCGCTTAATTTATTCAGTTAACCCTCACATTCAAACACAGACCCACACTTTCACATGTAATCAAGGCCACACTTAATCATCCTTCAGTAATCAGCGCACAGAGGAGTAAATAAAAGACTGTGAGCTGTCACATGAGTTCACAATAATCCACACCAACCTGAATGACTCAACGAGACTCAACATGGATTAATAACAAGGATTATAGTGACACACACTGCAGTCAATGGCAGATACGGAGAAAAGACAAGTGAAACATACATTTATTTTAGTCCAAATCAACTCTATAAACATAGCTACATGGGCACACACAATACATCCCCCAAAGAAATACCCAACTGTCAACTTACTTGTATTTCAGACATTTTGATTTGAGCTCTAATATTTATACAACTGATCATAGTGTTTTATAGACTAAAACATCTTTTGACAGTAAAAATGGGGGGGCATAAAAGATCCAGTTGAAGAATTCATTAGGAGTCCATTCTTGAATTACTAAACTCTAATCTAGTAGGAAGAAAACAACAAGAGACTGGGGAACAGACGGCACATGCAGGCATCTCCTTTATCTGCTCTATAATAAAGCATGAAATATACTGGCAACTCACTGGCATCAACACTAGCATTACAATTTAATATAGGGGGACATTTTTTAGGCATAGGTGACCTAGGTCTAGGGCGCCACCAGCTGGAGGGGCACCAGGGATAATTAAGAAATATTTAGAAATCACATAGGAAACACATAAGAGTATAAAGTTACATTATAGGTTATGTTTCAACCAAAAATCTAATTGAATTAAAATAATTCATAACAAATACCTTAACTATAAATGTGTTCTTAAATCAAATCATGTAGTAGTCATTCAGTCAGAAGGTTTAACAAAAGAAAGCCTACACCCTGAAATTAAAGTCACTGGTGTCCGGAGGGAGCTAGGGCATTTTGACTATTTGCATCAGCTATAAATCCAGATGTTTGTTCATGGAGCAATGGCTGTCAAAATGAATTTTGGATCATAAAACATGGTCAGGACGTTTATAAGTTTTAAAGTGTCATGCAAAATTCTGCTGCTGGGCGAAACTCTAGAAAGTTACAATAACTTAAAGGCAATAGTGTTTAACCCTTCCAAAATGTCCACTCCTTATTTTGTATTCAGTTTTTTTGAAGACACAGTTGTCCTGAAGGGGGGCAAATGGCATTTCCTGGAAGACATGTCAAAGATGTAAGCTCCCCCCTAAACCACAAATCTCCAAATTTAGTTAACTAGCTGTACTTTACATTACAAGCAGGCTGAACAGCAGCTTGAAGACCACTTTAAACTACAAATAATGCACACTTATATACTGTATAACAACACACAGTAGGACAACGCAAAAGTGAAAAAAAAAGAGACAGTGAAATCACCTCTACAACAAACCAGCAGGGAACACGGCACACTCTCAGACAGTACGAGCAGCTGGCTGACAAGTTGACCAGCCCCTGAGGAAATGCCCATCTTGGTGACCGGCTTGCTGTGCTGTACGAAATATCTGTGTCTGCCATTGTCTCTGTCTCTGCCCTGTGGGAGTGCACTTTGTGGATAGAGAGTAGTAGTATAACAATGGTGTGTTCACAGCTGTTGACAGTTTGAGTGTGTTGCTTCGTGTGTGACCAGACGGACACTGATCCAACAGGTGTGACTTCTGCTTGCAGTCAGGAAAATGATCTAGACACTGGCTGCACAGTCCACCCCCATAAATGTTTTCCAGTCATACTAATTTGTGCATTTGGATATTATTTTCTAACTTAAGTGTATTAAATACAGCAGACCACGCAGCATTAGCCTTGTCCTGTACAGATCCATCTGTATGTAAAGTGGTTGAGCTGAGCTCGACCAAACAGTGTTCCAACAATGGAGGTGCCACGCTGCGCCGCATCCTGTGTACCAGTTCAGTTTCGTTTGTATTGCTTGGTTGAAGTATTCACTGTATAGAAATATCTGGTTCTTTTCTGGAGAAGTTTTCACTGTTAAAAATCCAGCTAACTGGTCAGGTGTCTGCTATATTTATATTTCCTCGCTTTGTTTTGAAGTAATTTTCCCTCAAAAAACAAATCAATTAATCAACTAAACATTTCAGCACAAGTTAAAAGTTGTTTTAGCACCAACATATTTATGACTGTGTGCTTGTATAGCTTTTATTTGACTACTACTACTTCTGTCAAATGTGCAAATATGCTTTGTCTTACCTTTGCATTTTAACAAAATCTAAAATGTTGATGCTATAACTTAGCAAACTGATCAGACATTGTTTCTGTATATTAACGAGGCCCTTTGTAAAGTCAGTCTCTAATTAAGATGCACTTTCCCCAAGTAATGAATTTCAAACCTGACTCATTTGGTGCTCATGTCCTGTATTAGATTAGACATACAGTAGTCAGACTGCCCTAGATAACAGTGGCAGGAGGCCTACTGTATGTGTAGCATCCTTAAATTCACACAAAACACACATACACACTCTGTTGTCATCTTTTGCTCAACTACTCCAAGCTGCTTTAATTTCAGAAGAGAGCTAATTGCAATTAAGATGCATGGGGTGTTGAGCTGGGAAGTAAAAGGAAGTAATCAGTGTTGATTATAGAGCCTGAGCTTGATCAGAGTAAATCATATACTGTGCTGCTCCTCTCTGCTTGCTGAAATCTGAGTCAGGCATGACACCAGAACAGAGCCTGTTTTTAGTGTGATTATGTCCATGGCAGCAATACTGACTCTAGCTCTCTGCCAGATTTGAAAGGATTACGGCACATGTGACACAATGAAGTTGACCTAATCATGTCTTGCCTGGAGAGACACACAACGATGTTTTGTGGGTCAAAATAAATCTATCCAGTTACAGCTGCCAGCCTGAAATCAACAGTTTTCTTGCCAGCTGCTTTACTTTCATAACCTACTGTAGATTTGTTTTAGAAAACGCTCATTATAGCCGAAGCAGTGCTACCGTATATTAGGTTTCATCTGTGTATGTAAACAGAGCATCAGCAGCGGCAGCAAACTGCTGAAACTGTAAATGATTAGCTGTCTAAATCTGTCTTTTGTGGATTGCTAAAATCAAGCTGTGAGGATTCAGAGAAACAGTGAGATTATTATGCAACAAAAAATGTATCTTTGAAGCCAGTGTGTTAAATGATCATTTGCAAGTCTAATAAATCAGTTCCTCTATGTAGACTGTTTAGATGGTGTTAAATGATCCAAGCTGTAATACATAACCCTGTAATGATCCAGTGATGCAGAAGCGGCATAGTGAGCTGCAGCAGTGACAAAAAGCAACACTGAGTACATATTTAAAAGCTTCAAAGCTCTTCCTCTTTTTAGCCTCATACAACACTTACACATAAACTGTTACACAAAGACATGATGTTTGAGGATAAAGTGCCTTGCTCAGGTGTACATCAGCAAACGTTTGTGAGAGTGAGTTGATGGTTACACGTTTGTCTTCCTCGACCTTTTTTTTAACATCACGTCTTGGACGTTCAGACTCACTTCTGTAACCTCTGATGACCCATTGTTTTCATTTTGAGAAGCAAAAGAGAAGATTCTGGGTTTATTTCCAACATTTATTAGAGGTTACACAGGTAGAGAAGAACCGTGAGGTCAGACTCCTTGGATGTTGGCAAACCAACACTGACACCTAGCGGATCATAAAGACATAACCATCCCATGCCTCCACTTTAGTTTGTGTAAAGCAACAAATAAAATAAAATGACTCAGTTTGTTCGTGGGTAATGATGAAATCATGTTACAACGAACCTCCAGTAATGTATTGCACAAATGAAGATAAACAGTATCAATAGATTATTTACACAGTATACACTAAGACATTTACATATTAGTGCATGTACAGTTTAACATAGCTAAAGAGTTCATGAGGAATCATCTTCACAATGTTCACGATGGTTAAGGTTCGTGATACAGAATAATTCATTTTGTGTTGGTGAAATACTCACAAAAACACGTGCTAATTTAAAGCATGATTGATGCATAATGGATTTCATCCCATTACCACCCCACTACCACCACAAATAAATGTGCGTTCATGTGTTTATGAGCAGTCCGAACAGCACAATGATGGCTTCTCTAAATGAGCAAAGCCAATTTAATACCAATAAACTGGAGTGAAAAATACAGATGCGACTCATATGTGAAGTGAGGTAAATCCCACACAGTTCTCTTGTTGATGCCTCAGTCAAATAAGTCAGGGACGTTGTCTTGGCAGTATTCTTCAAAGCTGAAGTCCTCAACAGTGAAAGGGACATCCTTCCACTTCTTCAGAGTTATTCTGCCATCAGGCGTCTCCAGGGCAAAGTTATTGATGGCTAAATTAGGCAGCAGGGCAATCTCCTTGTACTTCATCTCAAATCCCCATTGCTGTGAATATATAGTATTATATAAGATACAGTGAGGAAGTCAGTTCTGTTGATGAACTGCCTTCAGCAGTACACTGTTTCTGAATTTTAAATTAATATTTGACAGAATTTCCACTCTACCTTGTTGCAATTGCCGTTATTACAAACGATGGTACGCCCAGGCTCCCAGTCCTCAAAACTCCTTGGTAGCATAATCTGCCCGCCGAGTTTGTAGTGTCTCCTGATAATAAAGACAAAGTTAGAGCAGTAAAGACATTTTGTAAAGACTATGGCCTGAATATACTTTTACATCAACTCTTATACCACAAGGAGTTCAACTCACTCAAAGTCAGGACTGACGTTGACATAGTGTACGTTGTCAACAAGTTTAATGTTGCTGCCCAAGGCCACAGACTTGAAACAGTTTCGACACAAGAGGTGGATACTGGAAGCATCATAGCGACTCCTCTTCTCTGCTTTGCGACTCTCTGCAACTTTACTGGCAATAACTGCCTGTATCTGTAGCTCATGTATCTGGGGACAAAGAAAAGTTAAAGGTGATGGAATAAACACGGAGAGCAATAGATAAGGATGAGCAAAGCAGCACACCCTAACCTTCCTGCGAAACGCTTGGAGGTTCATAGCTTGGACCTCAGCGATGGCTTTTCCAGTCAGCTCTTCCAGATGTTCATTTATTTTCTCTCTGCGCTCTTCCCGTCCCCCCGCCTGGGCAACCACTGAATACTGGCTGTCTCGTGCTCGGGCACGTCCACTGGCCTGCTGCTGAGCTATTTCATTTGTAAGTAATCCATAGCGCACCACCAGGTTGCATTCAGGGATGTCGAGGCCTTCCTCAGCCACACTGGTGGAGATCAGGAGGTTGAGAGCACCCTGACGGAAATTGCGAATTGTGTCTGCCTGCTCGTTCTACAAGGGAAGAATGCAAATAAAGACTTGAATAAAACAGATACATATATCTATAGAGAAGTTGCAAATGAGTTGGAATCACTAAGACTCAAAAGTGAAGATTATATCACACCTGTGTCATGTAAGTGATGCCATTGCCAGCCCCAGTAAGGATTGCTGCCTTGATACCAGCTTCCTGTAAGGCTCTATTTTCGAGGACCCAGTCATTTAGGCAGTGTGTGCTTTTACGGGTTTTACTGAAGAGGATGCCCCTTGATTGCACACCTTGGCCAAACTGTTTTAGCAGAACACTCTCAAGTTTGGCCATCTTTGGGTTGTCATAGCGAGCATCCCTTGCAAATTTCTTCAGCTCCACCTGATTCTCTGTGAAACAAAGACAGTAGTATTTACTCAACACTGCATCATGACCTAGAACAGTTAAAATTGTGCAGATGAACACATCAAGACATGATGAAATTTCTCACCTTGGAAAAGTCCCACCAGAAAGATGTCTGTTCCATCAATGACTGTGATGGACTTTGTGTTGTAGAATTCCTCTAGGGAGCTGTAAGCATCCATCATACGCAGGGTGTCATTGATGAGCAGGGCGTCGTTGTACTTTCTGAGGTGGAGTGCGCATTGTGCTAGGATTCTGTTGTCTTCTCTTACCCCTGAGAGAAATACACAGACAATGCACAGGTGTCATCAGACGCATTGCAACTTGTATTTTATTGGCTTTATGCAGCCACAGAGAGAAATGTTTTCCATCATAAGTGAACACCCTCAAAGCAATAACATTACATTACAGGATGAAAAAAGAAAACTGCTTTTACCTCGCTGCTCTAGATTCACCACATCTGCCTCATACTCTTGTGTGCCACACTCTCTCAGTCTGAAGTCAGGAGGCAGGTTCATGTACTCATGTATCAGCTGCATCATCCACTTCAGATGCTGACCGAATGGATCCTACAAGAAAAAATACTGTCGGTGTCTTCACTGTTTGTAGAAATTGAGAGATTCTGTATTCTACAAGTAGTGGTTTTGACATTCAAATATAAAGAAGCAACATTTCTTACCTCAAGCCTTTTCTCCACAATGTCAAACGTTTTGATGGGTTTAGGTACAACCTTCTTTAGCTCAGGTGCATAGTTTTTAGTTGAAACTATGGCTGAATCCAAGTTGGCACAAATCTGAAGGAGAGAAAGATAAAGACGAGCTGTGGAGATCTGACAGACTCACTCATATTAATGCCAATGAATGAATAAATAAATATGTAAACCCTGACCTGCAGGACATGGTCCACAGCCTTTTCCAGGATCTTTGCACCTCCTGTCCCCGGTGAAGCAGTGAGGCCCAGAATCTGAGGCAACATACGTTCTCCTCTTAACTTTTTCTCCGTATAGCATCTCATGATCTTGTTGTAGACTGTCTCCTTATTGGTGTGGTGACACTCATCAATTATTAGTAGCGTAATATCTGTAAGAAACCATGAAGGTTTAATTTACCTTATCATAACATCACGATTAACACCATTAAACTAACTTCACTTTGACTTACCTGAGAGCTCAACATGTTTAGTTTCCTCCGTGTTAATCAGAGCATTATACAAGATCTGTGCTGTGCAGATGACCACATGTGAGTCCTGCACCACTTTCCCGAAGAAATCCTTCTGCTCAGTTTCCCCGCTGACTGGCACCAGCTTGTAATCCCGACCCAAATGAGGTTTGAACTCTTTGTTGTAATGTTGGTCTACAAGATGAACCTACAGTATAGAGCACATCAAAAACACTTTTATATTGTCATATTAACACTATTTTTGGCTTTATTTGACCTCTGTGGTTGAACAAGTTTCTTTAACTACTGTTTTTATTATTATGAAAATTGTACTGTATCTGCCCCTTTGTGCATTCTGGGTACCTTGTTTACCAGGACCACCACCTTAGCTCGTGGTGTGGTCTCTAGGTGTCTTTTGGCCACATACACAGCAGCACGAGTCTTTCCACCTCCTGTCGGCAGCCAAATAATGACATTCTCTCCCTGAAGAGCCCTTTCAACCACTTCCTCCTGGTATGCATATAGTCCAAAATTTTCCATCCTTTACGTTGTTCCTATTTGGCAAAATATCAACATTACATAGATAATGCACATATCACAGGAAAGCAATAGACACTATCATCATGTCAAAACTGACACCACAAAGTCTAGCTAGTTCAGAGTATCTATGAGAAATAAATAAGCATTCTGTCAGACATGAATGCTGAATGAGCTTCTGTCTCATTTATTTAGGAAAGAAAAGGGTATTTACAAACTCACCAGTCAGCTGTGGAGACCCACGTTGTGTTCTTAGCTTCTCTTAGTCGACTGTCATCACATGAAGCAGTTGCTGGGGGTTTTTAAACTTGTTGTGATCAGCTATGTTACAAGGAGATGAGAAAATGAAAGTAAAAAGCCTCTGAACTCAGACGAGTGGACCTACTGAGGGGACTCTGGAGAGAGAACAACTAGTCTTCTATGCAGTGACAAGTAAACCCTGCACTACACTGATATAAACAGTACAACAATAATAATACAATACAACATCTCTTTTGAAATAAACAAATCATTTATTTATTTAATTATACATTTATCTATGTATTTAGCATATAATGGCTCACAGCTGTGTTGTTTGTATTGAAACAGTGATGAAAATGGCCCATGTTTTTGTGTGTACCCTAATTGGGCCCTATCTGTTGTTCATGACATCAGGAAAACGAAACTTACAGCCTGTTAGCAGCACTGTGACTGTTTAAATGTGAACTCCTTTAAGTTGAGGTTTTCTGGCCTCCAGTTATTTTAGAAATTAAGAAGCCAACACTAACTGGAAGTTGACTTAACTCGTGCTCACAATGGATAATAGTAAATATTAAAGAAAGTATTATAAGCATTATAACTTGATATAAAAGGCAAATATAGATATCATTAACTTTGTGTCATATTACCTCCATAGTTGTGGTTCATTGTGGCTCTCTGTCTCTGTCTGTGCTGTATAAATGAACTGGACTGAATTGAAGTAGATTTTATTTATGTAGAAAACATTTTGGTATTACTACTTTGTTCAGAGCATAAAATGTAAATAAAAACAGGATGCAACCATTTCAAAACTATATTCGATTAAAAATAGTAGTAGAAGTTTAGCGCTAAATTTATCACGATCTGTGTTTATTTTACTTGCTTATATGTCATGAGATATTTTATGTATAAATATACTTGAACATTTATATGATGTGATTAATTCATTGCCAGCACACAATGTGCATCACCAGCATGTTCTTAGTTAAGTATTTTAAACACAACGATACAGGCAGCCTTCAACACTCCACCTATTATGTAGCTTTAACTCTTGTGTTCAGCTGTGTAATACGCAGAAACAAAAGTAAAACCTTGGTGCTCTCAGCCCGCAGAATGGCCCTACTCAAGGAGGCTCTGCAAGAACATCTAGATTTCATTCTGCAGTGACAGATGAAACCTGAACTTCACTTACAATAAGCACTGAAAATCCTGTACAAACCCTTTATAATCTGCCCATAGGTGATAGATTTATCTTAAACTGTGTATGTGGCTTACAGTTGAGTTAGCTGTTAAAGTGAAAAGGGAGAGGCCACTGCAAACTTTGCAGTGTTTTGCATATACAGTATTCCCTAAGTGGGCCCCTCCCCTGGCTTTTCCTTACTTCAAGAAAACAAAACCTACACGCTGCTGCTACACAAACAACATTTTACAAATGCACCATGACAGGTTCATATTTGGCCATTAATGTATTTTCTGACCCACTGTAATCGACACAGTAATGAGGGATTATTTCAAAGGGTTACTAGTGACGCGATTTAGGCAGTTTCATGTCCAACGAAAATGTAGGATTAAATAGGTTAATGTGAACCCTGATTATTAAAATCTGTAGTAAAAAGCCTGGACAAACACTTTAAAAATGTACAATTGCACATGGAATCATTGAAAGTTTCTTACATGCTAAGAGTTTTGCTTATTTTAAGAGACTTACTAACACTTGGTAGTTTAAGGGTAGGGGCTGTTGTATGATATACAGATCCTAACATCAATTAAGAAATTTGTACGGGTCAAAATGAAGCAAGTTTTGGGCTCATTATCGAGTTATTCAAGTTTATGCCAGCATAACAATGTATTTACTGACAACTTAGAAACCACCTGCACACTTAGGAATACTTTATAAAAATCTTTATTATCATGTATTACAGTTACAGTAAATGGCATTTATACCATAACAGTAGCCATTCCCCAAACAGGTGGAAAATTCACTCAAACTGACCTTTTAAGAAAATCTGAAATGCAGCATTGGTAGACTGAGGGAGAAGTATGCAATTGACAACCCTGAATAATGCAACGTTGACATCACTTCAGTAATTCAAAGCTAGTCATGATTCAAGTACAAAACAAACATCCATTCACACGTAGACAAACAAACACACACAAGTCAGTGAAACATTCAACAAGCAGGCTCAACCAGCATTGAACAGTTACTTCCCATAAAAGAAGTGGAAGCACTCTGACACTGAACTGTGAACAAAGAAATGTTTCCAACATCTTATTACAATAGTTAGTAACACTAAAAAAAAAAACAGTGGATAAAAGTTAGATAATTTCTTCAATGAATGCAAATTGTAAACTGTCCCTCATGCATTAATGCCTACTACAGCTTGTGATGAAATTTCTTTCCAAAAGCCCAGAATCACTATGAGGACTCTCCCACCATGTTTGGATCTAAAAAACATAAACTATCCAGTAAACCTGTGACACCACCACAAAGACATGTGGCTGTACACTAGACAGACTATTTAGCATATGTGTGGAAGTGACTGTGCTACAGAACAAATCAATGCCAACAACTACAGCATCACCTGCAAGCATAGTGAAAGCTACACTAACGTGTGACCTCATCCTAAATAATTGGGAAAAAAAAAACCTTTCCAGTGGAAAATGATGCAAAAACAGTATGTTATATTAAATGTTTAAATAAGCATGTTGTTGTGAACATGAGAACAATTAAAGGGTGAAATATGGATTTGCTAAATATTTGATATTCAATCCATCACTAGCAGCACAGCAGTGTTTGTAAATACTTGAGCAGAGTCACAACCAACAGTTTTTTTTTTTATTATTATTGGTGATCTGTGATTTTTTTTTTTATAATCAATTATTTGTTAAATATAAAGAAAAATGTAAATAGGTTACTGGAGCTCAATTTTCTTTTTCTGAAAACAAATCCAAAGGTAGTCATTGTAAACTGGAATGGAGGGGGGTGGGGGTGGGGGTGGAGGGTGTTCACGTCTCAGGTGCTCAAACGGCCAAATGTTTGATGTTTGCACTTCATAAAAAGCTAACCATTGTACTGGATTCATTTCTCCCCAGTGTGCTAATCTAATTGTTTTAGCACTACTCGAAGTACTGCTCATCTGTCATTAAGTCGGGTTAGGGAAAGAACATTTATCATTATACCCATAAAAACAGCTGGGATGTTCAAGTGTCTGTCAGTAACAGAAGGCAACGTGGCTTTAGGTCCCGAGGTCCAGGTTTCTGTGACAGAACTCTACACTACAAATACACCTGGTCGAGTGACAATCAAACTGGAATGAACCATTATCACTAAATGTGGCAAAAGAAAAAACTATAAATAATGATTGAAAGCATGTCATTGTTATAACTTGGACCTATAACTTTGGTACACTTGATGAAACATGTTTATTTAGGCTGTTGACCCACGGTGAATATCGGAAACCAAAAACGACTTTAAGGGTGAAGGTAATGCCGTGTTGAGACTTTGTAATGCATAATTGACTGATATTTCCAAACAGTCATGTTTGTTTCAGTCCAACGGATCCCTTTTAATATATGTCAGTCATGTACATACCCTTTTATTAAGTCAGATATGACAAGAGCTAGCAGTAGCTCCCTCATGACCTGCTTTGTCATGGTACACGGCAGCAGTGACAGTTGTTCCTTATCTGTTAAGGAACCTGTAAATAAATCTGTGGCCGACTTCATTTCTCGATCAGGCCTCCGTCTTTTAATTTGAAGTAGAAGAACTTCTCCAAGGTGTTGGCACATTTGCAGTACTCACTGTCTGGAGGGTTGTACTCGCGACAGTTGGTGATAATGCGCTGCAGGTCGGCAATAAAAAGCTTCTTGGTCACATAGTATTTGTTCTTGAGTCTCTCTGTCATGGTTTTCAGGTCTGTGGGGCGGGAAAAAAAAAGACCAAATGAGCAACGTAAACTATTAATGATTAACACTATCGGTAATTAAATATACTGGAAGAAGTTGTATGATCAAACAGAACCGATGGGAAAGCGGATGATCTCGTAATAATCTGGAGCCTCTGATTTCTTCACCGGTTCCATGAAGGGCCAGGCATCAGGATGAGTCTGTTAACGACAAATTCAAGTCCTGGTTAGCTTCAGTTCTTGTTACTCATTTGTGTGTTTGTTCCTGTCTGATGTCAACAGGTGACTTACTTTAACCTGGGCCAGGAGGTTCTTCAGCATGTTGTATAACACGTCAGGGTCTTTCACCTCTTTCCTACAAAGCATGTTAAATGGCAAGTGAAATGTTGAATAATAAAAAAAAAGGTTTCTAAATCCAATGTGTGTTATAACTCTTCTTTGTAATATTATAGGCTTGTTGATTTATTGTACAAAAGAATCCCCTTTATTTTATTAGTGTATTACAGGACAGGATCTTTCTTTGTATTCGATTTGAGTTTTTATTTAGTATGCATGTGATGTGAAGGTATATGAGAGAAAAAATGTTCACCTCAAACCTCAATTTATTTCATGCTAAGAGCCTAATATATACTGTAATTATGTGTCGTAACTACTACCCACAAACATATAATAAAGACACTCTTTTATTTTACATTTCCTTAGCCACTATATTACTATAGGGAGTGCGGTGGTTTAGAAAAAGCTAAAATAAAATTATTGAATAAACAAAAACAAAAAGAGCCTGGTTCCAGCATTGATAGAATATTAAACAGATATTACCCTTTGTCCTTGTTACTGGGCTTCCAGCCTGTCTCTCCTGGAAGAAAAAAAGACTTAAGTAATCAGAATTTTAAAATATTTTTTCATTGTACACAAGCCAAACACTTACTTATGCCGGGGATACTCTCCACTGGGATCTGTCGTACTCCCTCTTTAAAGCAGGTGAGACCAGGGTAAACCTTCCTGATCTGGCTCTGTTTCCTCTCAATCAGCTTCTTAATGATCTGATTTAACAATTTCAGGTTTGTACGATATTAAAATTACAGCATTCTGAGCAGGAAACAAGTCTGGTTTCATGAAACAGCCTCACGTACCTCTTTCTGTCTTTTAATGATATGAGAGAGCTCAGTGTAAGGGATTCTCGGGTTCAGCTCACACTCCATGAGGGTCGCTCCTTCGTAGTCTTTGATGTATCCCAGGTATCGACTCTTCGGCACTTTGATGTCTTTGGAAAAGCCCTGGGAGGAAAGAACAAATTATAGAAAGGAGAGATAGCAGGAGAGAGCAAGAGCAGAGCTAATGTATAGTTCATAACTGCAGTACCTGCTTCTTGAAGTAGCCAATGGCATACTCATCAGCGTATGTAAGGAAATAGAGGATGTTGTGTTTGATGTGGTACTCCTTTAGGTGGTTCATCAGGTGGGTACCATAGCCCTTATATTCAAAACACCAGAGAGAAAACAGAGTGATAAATATGTCTTTTACAACAGACGTCTCAATTCTGTTGTGATCTCCAAATGTCAATGCTTTGTTTAAAAATGTAAAGTAAAGTAGCTTCAAGGTAGATGAAGAAAAACATATTGTGAACATTTAGAAGAGCATTATCTATGAACCAGCCAATCCCAATATAGAAGAGGTGAGTTTTTTCCAGCAGTTTATTGCAAGTGAAATCATACTGAAAATAATCACAGCTGCTGTTTTTTTAATATTATGTAATAAAACAGATTACAGTTTGACAGGTGTTGACTAGCACACTGTTAGAAAATCAGGACCATGAGACTAAATGGTCACGTACCTTAACTTGCTCGTTGGATGTGACAGCACAGAAGACTATCTCTGTGAAGCCCTGAGAGGGAAACATCCTAAAACAGATGCCTCCGATGACACGGCCATCTTTGATGAGGGCTAGGGTCTTGTGCTTCCTGTAAAAATTGGAGCCATCAGGACAGTGCGATGGCATCTGAAGGCCGCGTGGTATGAGAACGCCTACTTACGGGTCGAACACCAGCCGTGTGATGTACTCTTTGGGCATGCGAGGTAACTGATGAGAGAAAACATTCTGCAGGCCGACTAACCACATCAGAATCTTCTTGTTGGATTTCTGGGAAAGCGAGTTTCCAATGACATGGAACTCTATGATGCCACGCCTCTCCTCCAGTCTGGCAGTCTCATCACGAGCAGCGTTCGGCGTCAGCAGGTTGGTCTAGCAACATAAACATAATCTATAACTACAAGTTTAAATTGGTAACAAAACTCTACAGCTCTACGTTAAGACATGAAGAAAGGAGAAAATAACTTGCCTCTGGTCCGAGCATAGCAGCAGGGTCAGTGATTGTCATCATGACTTCGTTAACCAGCTCCATGGGAATGTCTCCCATCACACGGATCCTCTTAGCATCCTCAAGGGTCAGTGCCTCTGGAAGCTTTCGTTTCTCTCCTGCACAGACCACAGCATTTGTCAGATCAAACCAGTGAGGGAATATGACAAACAATCTCATAAATTATTATTCCATCAACAATTATTTTCTTTCTTCACAGTTTTCCATGTGCACACTTACTATGTTGGTTTGCTTTCAAACAAATCCTTGATGAAGTCAGTTGACTGCATTAGATGTTAGTGTGTGAGCTGCACAGAGCGGTGCTTACAGACCTGTGATGGGCTCCGCACCTCCAGCGTCGACACTGCTCAGAGAGGAGACGCTGCTCAGACCTTTAGACAGAGCAGGGGAGCCTGACACAGCAGCAGGACTGATCACTGCAATGAAGACATCAAGGTATTAAAGGTTATTAAACCCTGTAATTGTGCATTAGGAATTCAGACAACCTTAAAACTGTATATCTGTTCATATTTAATTATGTATTGTCCATGTCATCCACTGTAGAAATGCAGCAGTACTTCTCTGTGACTCCCACTGAGTCACAGACATCCAAGGAGGGTTTGTGTTGCACTATTTACAGTGGCCCTGAGATTCAAAACACAATAGAAAATATAAAAAAAGAAAAGACAACACTTCAGAGAACACAACAATAAAAAAGAAAAATTTCTAAGAAATACAAGAAAACATTTTATAAAACAAAAGAGCATTTTCATATGTTGATGTTTCATCAAAAACAACATATTATCCTTTATTAAACTGTCCCTTTAAGATTTCAATATCTTATTACGTTTGTCAAATTCAGTTTAACATTCTGTAAAATGTTGTGTTCTCTGTTTTGTCATTTCCCTCCTGTGACTGACTCTTGTTTCTACACATTGTGTCAAGGCTTGTATCAAATGTAGAATACCATGTTGACATCAAAAACCTCCAACGTGCTTCAGAAAGAGCTCAGTTTGACAGTTTCTGAGCTAAACTACGTGACGTGCTGGGACAAGAACAGACAAGGATAACAGAGTAATATGTTGATGTACACAACAAAGACATTCAGCTAATGTAATAAATACTAGATTCTCCAATCACATCACAATGTTAAGTTATGAAATGTTACATTATTATCAACCATGAAGTTAAAACACATGAGCCCACAGTGAACATATTTATGTTTTCCTTAACATGCTGAGCTGTAACAGCAATATTTCATGCAGCACATGTGATAGAAGTGTTACAGATTTAATAACAAAGACTTCTTGGTCTTGAATGTAGACAAAACTGAATAAATCAGTGAGGAGTTGAAGTCTGTCATTCTGTCTCAATAAGCTGATGTAGGTTTTTACAAGCCACCAGATAAAAATGTTTGAAGCTCTGAATCTCTTTTCAGCACCTGTTTTGGAACTTCTCCTCTAGGGACCAATGAAACTCACCACGTTTAATTTTGCAACATATGAGGCTTGTGATAGGCTGTGTGTTTATAGTTCCATGATCATGTGATCTGACTCAGGATTGGAGAGAAGAACTTATTGTTTACTCTGAACGTGTCTGTGTTGCGATATTGGATTACTGCATTTGATCTCATCCTACTAAAGCTGTAAACTGTAAACCTGCCTCACCTGTCTGATGTCCCAGCTGTGTGCCATCTGACGCAGGCATAGTAAAGTCAGCCTCCCAGATGGGTGAATTCTCGCCATAGATTTCCTCCTCCAGCATGGACAGAAACCTGATAACACACGTGACAAACACAGATGAGTCTCCAACAGATGACTAAGGATTAATATATCCTGCCCATTATCTCGTGCATAATTGTAAATCCACAATAAGTATGGATGAGCTTTTTGAGGCCAAACACATTTCTGATCTTTTCCACCACTTAACTTCTACAAATGCAGGTGAGAGAACATGTTTTTAACTGTGAGGCAACAGTGATAACCGCTACACCACTGTGCCGCTAAATTAAAAGTAGCTTCTACGTCAAGGATAAAAGATTAAACATTTTCACTCTAGGGCTGCAACGATTCCTTGAATTATTCGAATAATTCGATTTTCAAAAATGATCGAGGCATTTTTCTAGAATCGAGGCTTCGTTTACGTCATATAACTCGCCTTAAACAGCATGTACCGTTTGTGTTTCACACGGACTGTTATAATTGACGCGCATTCAAAGGGGGCATCTAGTCTTCCAAAACAAAGATGATTAAGGAGGACAACGTGGTACAGTGTTTACACTGTAAAACTGACCTGGCGTACCAAAAACATACAGACTTAACAAGATTACCCATGCTTTTGCGAAAGCATCCACACGTTAACCAAGCGGAGCCTCTGCAAGGTAAAGTAACGTAACGTAACACCAAAACACACACACACACACACACACCCCGACCGCGGCGCATCATATTTAAACTACAGCTGATATTAAGCAAACGAAACCATCTATTTCTATGACTTTAGTGCATGTTCCTTGTTATGTTGTTCTTGTGATTCTAGCATTAAATAACATATTCCTACAGCCAGGAACCT
>JAUBNQ010000027.1:8820997-8847131 GCA_032353495.1 Ctenopoma kingsleyae
TTTCATTATGTTTCTGCTTTTTCTTTTGTTTGTGTTTTTTAATTAGCAGCACATTTTGTCATTGTTTCTGCTTTTTCTTTTGTTTGTGCTTTGTCTCTAGGGGCCACCGTACTCCCTTTGTAATTACTTAATGAAACTCTAGAGGAGATCCTCCTTTGAAATACTCAAGGTACTAGGCAGATTGACAAAGTTCTGTGGATGCAGAATGAAACGTATCTTCTTTAAAGAAAGAAGTCCAGTTGCCATGACTCAACTTTCAGACAACTTCACCTGGATGACTGAGAACCTTCACAGACACTCAAGGTACTAGTACTCTAAGTAGCCTAAATGATTTAATTACTTCCTCCACTACTGCAAAATGCAATCAAAAAGTTTTTCTTTAATTGATTACACTCACATGATATGTCAAACAGCTCATTGGGAACAGATGTGGTGGTGTTAAATCCAGCATTTTCCCAGAAACCAGGGGCTGTGTCTGTTACCTTCAGTGAACAGTGAATTAATTATCTACTGATGGTGAGGGTGTTAATGAATGTTCTCTCTATTCCAACTCTTAGCCTTGTAATAATAGGAAATTCTTCCTAGATGTGCTCTGGCATTGTTACTGAAGTCTATTTATGTGGCGTCTACTTAAGGAAACGGAATAAGGCCCAAGAGAATTGACCCATTTTAAGGATGACATTTCTGAATCTAGCACCCACACTAAATGTACTTTTTCTCCATGAAAACACTTCAGTGTAGCCCACACAGTGAGTAATTCATATATTGTTCAGTTACTTATTAAAGAGATTAACATTTAACAGAAAAAGTTACAGAGGATATTGATAACAAATATTATTAGAGATCTCATAGTCAAATCATCGTTTTAATCAAATTAACTATACAGAATTTACTAATACTAATTTGTTGTTCTTCACCCACCTCATTGGTGTTGATGCCATTGTTGACAGACCAGGTGGCCTGAAAGTACTCCAGCATTCTCTGCTTCAGCTGCTGAGGTAGCCGATGCACACGTATAAAGTCCTTAAGATCCTTCATCCGGGTGTGATAGAGAGAGCGTCGTGAGTACATGCGCTGGATGATGGCTGTTACGTTGCCAAAGACCACAGCGTGCATCAGGGCTGGAGGCAGGAGAGGAAGTAACATTATGATGTTTTCTGAACATGTCATAATTCTGTAAATTATCTATCATCAACAGGGAACTCACCACCCATGAGCATAATACAGATGGAGAAGATTTTCTCAGCATCTGTATTGGCACACACATTGCCAAAACCCACACTGGTAAGGCTACTGAGGGTGAAGTAGAGAGAGGCAATGTAGGCGCTTGGCATAGAAGGACCCCCCATGGTACTGTTGATGTATGGTGTCTCCAGACGCTTCCCCAACTCCTGAAGCCAGCCTGGTGGGTGAGGTCAGAAGATGGCTGGGTGAGACTCATATGAGAGGTCCTCTGTGACTAAACTAATTGTAGAAAATGTGTGTTTTTCTTTATTTCCTTTTTTCAGTCTCTTTCAGTGGATTAACCTCTCTCTTTTGGTAGGTGATGTAAAGTGTGACAGGTGACATAATTGGGAATGACATAATGCATTACGAGTTACCTAATGGCAGTATTCTGTGACCTGCACGTCTGGACTGAGAGGGCAATCTTAATGTTGAAATAATCCAGAGGCATTCAAGAATGAGTACAAAGGAGCAGCACTGACTCACTGGGGTTGCCAGGATAGAGACTAGAAATGGTTCTACAAAACTTAATGAGTGAGGAAGAACAATATACCCTTGAATCAGTGATGTGGGAGCTGTCAAATGCCCACACACAACGTGCTCACCTATGTCCCAGGTGACAGGGTCACTGCTTTCTATCTCCTTGCGTCCTATGACATACCAAGCACAAGCCATCCAATGAGCCAGTAGAGCAAACACAGACATGAGCAGGGTCAGGACCACAGCACTGTACTGGGAGTAACGATCCAGTTTCTGTAACAGGCGCAGCAGACGCAGCAGACGAACCGTCTTCAACAAATGCACCAGCGAGGTCTGGACAAGGACAACATACAAATGTACCATTTCTGTATTTTTTTGCATCAATTATCAAGTACTTATTTCTACATATGTAGTTCTGTGCAGATATTGACTGATTGTAATCCTTTCTCCAAGATAGTTCTTTTAAATTACTGCATGAACGTGTTTTGCCTTAATCAGTTTCAACAAAACCAAAGCAGCAGTTAGATGTATTTGTGTATCAGCACAGAAGCCTTATTTGGCCTGCCTAATCCATATGAAGTACTAGTGTTTATCCTGAGGATAAAACTGAAGAGCGGAGAAACGAGAATGCTCAGTGAAGTGGGTAAATGTAGAGACATAATCATTTCTAGTCCAGCGCTTTGAAAGAATATACTTACACTACCAAAACATTAAAGACTAATCTTCAAGCTAGTGCACTTAAACCGATAATCTTACCACTGTGATGTTGAAAGCATAGAGAAGGTCAAAGGGCAAAGCTGCGATCAGATCCACAAAGAACCATGTGGTGCAGTAATGGAGGTAGATGGATTGGGCATCATACACTACCTGACCTGACTGGCTCACGTAGGTGGTGCGGAAATTCAAGACAATATCTGAAAGAGGGGCATTGAAAACAGATAGAAAAGAAAAAGATCACAAAACAGAAACACTACAAAAAAGCAAAAACATTTCATGATTGCATGATACATTTAGTTCTAAGATGTGGCAGACTGTGAGTGGGACGAATGCATCCTTCACAATGATAAATAATGTAGTTTGTTTACTGATCTCTCCAAAATCTATTTGAAGATGCTTACATTGCAATACAACTAAAATAATTTAGTTAAAAAACATTCATGGCAAATACAACAAATGGATAAGAATTATTAGTCAGTCATTTAAATATTATGTGATACTATCCTATGTAAGTCAACAATAATTTTTATGAAATTATATTTTTTAAGAAACTATGGACATCAGGAAGAGTGGCTGATGTGCTGGTAACAGCGGCTGGTGTGCTGGTAACAGCTGATGGTTATCCAAATGAATTAAACACACAGCAGTGTTTCATAGCAACGTGTCACAGTTAACGTGATATGTGATTGCCAGTATATAAGTTTTTACTTGGATCTATGTCATATATCTCTTTTTGATATATGATCTAAATGTCTTCACCACTTCACCATCATGCATTAAAGAAGATTTAATTCTCGAAAAGGAAAGATCATACAACAGCATGTGATGCCAGGTGAGGTAATTTTGAGGACAAAATATCACTGCTTGTTCCGAGACAAACTAGATGAGAAAGAGGAAATCAGAGAGCTCGTTGACAGATGTGCTATCATGCTTCCATTGGAGGAAAAGTGGAACGAAGTGAGAGAAATCTAATTATGATTCGTAACCTAGGGCAACAGAGACACCCTGAGTGTGTGAGGAAAGGTAGGAGGTTCAGTCGTGCCTTAGCCATTGCCAGGGAAACCACTGCAGTTACACTGGAAAATCTAGTTGCTCTCAATCTAAAGTGAACATTGCTGTGTTTTTATAATGCTGCTAATGCTTCAGGATAGAGATCTTTTTCCTTATCATATTTTAATCAAATATAAATGCATCATACCAAGTATGAAGAGCATCTCCACTGCTATGTCACTCCCCATTGTGGTACGACTGACCAGTGAGTGATGGTCGCTGCCCTCTTCATGACTGACAAAGCAGACGTCGTAAGGCACAGTGACAGCTACGTAGAAAGTTGCCAGTAGAATTAGCCAGTCCCACAAGGCTTTGGAGGTGCTATAGTGTAGCAGGATAAAACGTGACTTCTTAACAGCTGCCACCTTGTACTCTGGCAGAGATGGTTTCTGGAACACACTCTGAAAAACACAAATTACATACAGTAAAATGCATCAGAAGAAAGATGAAAGTCAGGGCATTTAAATTTGCAGTGTTCTTGCTGACAACCTGGTGGGAGAAGAGATGACACAGTTGGAGAGAGGAAGCTTATTAGATGAACTGATACTCATAAACAAAACCAAAATGGAAAAGGAAGAATAATGTCTGTCCTCGTCGCCTGCTGAGGCAGTGTTTGAATACAGTAATTAGCTCAGCATGAAACCACCCAGTAAACCTATGATCATCCATCTTCATCATCACCACCATCATCATAACATTTTGAACAGACCTAAATAAACAGTTTACTGTATGTCCAAATAATTTATGGCTTTCCAATCAGACAACAGTGGTGAAGAGGGTCACAGATCTACATAAGAAGTTAAGATGCCCCTTCTCACTGTTGCTGTTTGCATGTCTGTTGGCAGTAGCTGTGAATAAACTATTAATTACAATAATATTAATATTCAGTGAAAAATTTAATGTGAGATTTACACTCACTATTAATCAGTGGTGATTAAAACTTTTACATGGCAGTATCTCAAAATATAACCATACTGTTTTATGTCACAGATTTACAAAAATCTTTAGGATAAACAGAACTGACTATAGGTTTTCATCATAACTGGAGAGAGCTTTGATTTAAAATGTCATCTGTATATGCATAGTAAATGTCACAAAGGCTTATTCGTCAAGAGAACAAATGTTTTTCTTATATCTTAAGAATGGCAGTCAAATATCACTCAGTAAAAATAAAAAATTAAATATGCAGACTCCTTGAATTTTTACTCACATTGGTCAGCCCTTTCTTGCCTCTCTTAGTGAACAGATTGGTCAGGCGATGCAGAATAGTTCTCCCCCTCTCTCGAACTTGGGAAAAGTGTGGTCCATTGCTTTTCCTGCTCTGGTGAGGCGTTTCTGACAAAACTAGGAGCACAATCATAATGCCCACTGAATACAAGCAAATTATCATATTACATTTATCTTTAAATGATATAAAATAATGTGGCAACATGACATTATAAAGATGGAACAAGCTATATTGAAGTGTTATTGTTACTACTACTAGCCAGTACTCACCATCTCCTTGGCCGTAGAGATGGCTTTTCCCAAATGATTCACTGACATCTTTGAAGGATAACAAGAACAGCACCACCTCGCCTTTCTCGTTTTTAATTGGAACAATATCCAGAAGGCACCAAAATGGATTTCCTGAGGATATTAAAAATGTTATTGCACTGAGATTACAGCAAACAATAATGCAAGATAGTTTCCCCTAAAAAAGATGATTGGATTTCTATTAACACTGGCATAACATTTTTTTTTTAAATTGTAGCTAACCTCACGTCATCTCACTTCCCACTGTGAGTGCTGCAGCTGCTTGGCATAAAGATAACTGTGCCAACCCAGTGAAAGAAGTACATTTAATCCTGCTTTAGAAAACCTCAATAAAGGGTTGTTTTTTTTTTAAAGAAAAAAAGAATACTGAGAACATCATGAGAAATTATCATGTGCACTGTTCTAGGTTAAGTTTGATAAATTTATTCTGTTTTTAAAAGTGTGTGTTTCAGAGTACATGGTCAGCTCAGTGCAGACTTTCTTACCATTTTTCCTATAAAAGCAGATTTCTCCCTGGTATTCCTGTTGGCCCTCCAGAGCTTTGTCTACTTGTTGGATCACACTTTCATTGGTCTCGGCCCCATGGAGGAAACTGCACGTACAAGTTTTCTGCATCACCTCAGTCCTAACAAACCCAGTCAGCTCACAAAATCCGTCAGAGCAGTACACAATGGGGTAGCCATAGCGACCCTGTGCGTTTCCTAACAGGAAGTTACTGTCTGTGAAATAAAAGAGAAATGATGTTTGGAAAGCTGCTATGTGAGACTGAAGAATACAAAAGAGTGATTGAACAACAGAGAATATTTAGTGCTTCTCCAACAAATAGCTGTGACACAGCTGCAGCTCTGAAAGTTTTACATGAGACATGGCAACCATCTTGTCTGGTTGGTCTTTTTTCATTTTTCACTACATAACAGAAAACTCTTTTTTTTTTATCTGCATCATTCTGTCTGCCATCAGCTCAGATCCCTTAAATGGTCCAGCATCGTCAGAGCAGGCTTTGAAGTGTGCTTGTGGTCTGTATGTGTATGCTGGTGGTTTTTATGAAGTAAGGATGCAGGACCCCAGCTGGCTCCATGGGGCACCAAAGCCTCAGTGAGGCTCTGGCCCCTAATTAGCTATAGAGCATGTTGTCATCCTGCAGCTGGCTGTGCAATGGATTTTAGTATTTACACAGCTTTATTTTTGGCATTAAATAATGGTGATGGTTGTCTTTTAAAGTATGTTATTTTATAAGCCATTATAAAATGTAATTTGCTAAAACTGTGACTTTGAAACTCAAAATATTAAGTAGACCTAGTTCCTAGTTTACAGTAGTAGCTAAAATTATTAAAATGTAATACAAGAATCCGGCAATAAATCCTCCCTCATGAAAGTAGTTCCATTTTGTTAAAATTAGACTGAGACTGAATTTTTATTAATTAAAAAGTGGAAAATAGAGGCATACCATCAAAGAAAATGAATCAGGATATAATTTCATATTTGATTATGGTATGTGATGTTTTTTGGTCACAGGTCAAGTTTCAGATGAGGTACCAGGCAGGGTTTGGTACCTTTAGACAGAACCAGTCTAGCTGTTTTTTCCTTTTTCTAGTCATGTACTGAACTAGTTTAGCTGGATTTTAGTTTGCAAAAATGTTGAACTTGTTTTGTTCCACACAAATCTGCAGGTAACTCTACTGCTTATTTATTAGGTAATTAATTTACACATACCTTTAATTACAAAATAGTTAGCAAATCTTACAAGTTAACCTTAATAACTTTAATATTCCGTTACTTGAAAAGAATGTTTATGCTGGGAGAAATAATGATGTGAAATTAATTCAATTCAATTTAAAAAATACTGTTGCTAACTACTGGAACACTGAAGAGTGATTTTAGAGTGGGTGGTAGAGCAGAAGCACTGTATTCAATCTGCAGCATATTGTATGATTCTTATGCAGTAAAACATAGAATATAAATAGCAACAACTGTCTTCACATCAGGAGAACTATGACAGGCTGCTATATGAATAGAAAGAATTTACATCAGAAATCAGTGGGGAAAGCTTGATGTCATAGTTCATAAAAAAATTTAAGATTGCACATTTTCTGTGCACTACAAAAAAAGGTGTCCAGTATAGTTCTGTGAGTGACAGTGTTCTCTTGACAACCCATCATGTGCTAAAACATGATGGACGTACAGGTGGGAAATAACATGCTATACATACCATTCATTCCAACAGACCTCTTATACATTAAAAAATAGATAAATACACAATATAAATTGAGGCGGTGTTAACAAAGTGTTTGTTCCAGAGGCAAAGGCATGCAATTAGTGATGTGTAGAAATATTCTTCCTGATATGTGTGCAGTTAACCTCACAAGAAACTAAATTAAGATCTTTCCACACTTGTGTTGCCATAGCAATTTGTGCAGGAAAAAAGTAAAACATATGGCAATGCTGCAGTTAGTAGCTGCAAGGTTATCAAGACACTGTGCTACCTGAAACTTAGATGTATCTGATAAATAATCTGCAATATTAGACTTAGTCTGATTCATAACTAAAATTTGACAGACTCTGATTGTTTAAGTGATTATAATGATTATAGTAAAGATGACATTAACACAGCCCTCTGAGTCCCTTGTGAAGTTTTTTTTTTCAATAACCTGATAAGACTCATTCATTCATTATAGATGAAAATGAGTTATATTCTTGTCTCGGTAGAAAAGAAGGTTACTTTTTGTTTGAGCTGGTTGTTACTCAATGTCAAGTTGTGTCTCTAAAATCAAATTCCTTAGCTTAGAAAATGGGTGTATTGTGAATTATTAAGAAGTAATTCTGATTTCTTAGTCAGTGAATAATTTCTCTCCAGTTCTATTGGACATTCACCTAATACATTTGCTTCCTCTCAGCTAAATTGCCATGACTCAGACACAGTGATTACTATCATTAATTATCCATCACAGCACTTGCAAGGAGGAGAAAGATACAATTCAAACACCTACTTAGGCAATTAGCAGAAGATGCTGATGACAAGAAGGGAGAACAAAAGGCTACACCTTTCCGTGCCTGGTACTGTATAGTTATTTCACCAGATCAATTTAAAATCTAGAATCTGGAGTCCAATGTACAAATACAATATTAGATATCAATCATAAACATTATGCAACATAAACCATCAAATTATCAGATTTGATCTTTAGTAGACATTAACTGCCTACAACAAAGACATGCATGACCGGATGAAAAATTTAAGTAACTTTTTTCTGCTTTCAAAAACAATGAAAGCACCTCCGGTGATGTTAGATTGGCTCTAATTCATTTTAATAATTTTTCCTGCTCAAATATCCAGGTCACATGAATGCTACCTCCATTACTCTGACCTCAGCCACAATTCACATTCACATCGTGGATATTTGTTTAATTTCTTCTGCGCAGAGATCTAACTCCAAATAGACTTTTAGTTATCCCCTTCAAAGAGATGTCATCGTCACACAGAATAGCTTTCAATTCAACCGACACTCATTCACAGCGGTTCTTAGAATGCATTGTGCTCTGCACTGAAGACACCTCTTATCACTTGGCCCCTTCACCTCCCACTCAGCTACTTGGTCAATCCTCCCACTTGCACATCTGATACAGAGGTATTGTGGCAGTTAAGTTTGAGACTGTCTGTTGTGCTGAACTATGTGTATGTGCAAGTTCATGGGTATGAAAGCAAGAGCAAGACAATGTGTGCGTGACAGGGAGCCACAGCTAGAGATGATGTTATCACACTGAAATTGTGAATTTGTAAAGTTGCAGAGAACATGGACAGTCTGACCCATACACACTCTGTCACACCTTTCATCCTGTTCTGAAAAGAGCTCTCTAGTGCCTGCTGATGACTTTCTTCTTGAGGTGTGGACTCGTAGAAAGAGAACAATGCATGAACCAAAATAATGATGGTCCAAGGTAGGTGAATCTAACATTAATTATCAAGAATGGAAGACCCACAATCTAACTGTTGGCAAAGATCAACAAGTATTTTTCATGTACTTGTTGATTAAATCGTATTTTGTAATTACTAAAGAATTTGTATATGTTGACTGTGGTCTGGATGATTAGCAATTAATAATAATAATTCATTATCAAATAGCCCATATTCACCACCCCACTTGCCTCATACCCTACATTTAGCCTAAAAGAACCAAAAGGATGTGCAAAGCATATATTAAAATTACTAGTTTAAATGTTAATGTTGATTACAATATTTAAGAAATATTGTACATGCATAAAAACATCTAAGCAAAGTGTTTACAGAATTATTTGTTTGGTAGATTTCAAATGCTGGAAAGATGAAAAGTCTCAGTTATGAAACCTCAACACTGAAGGATTTAATTTACCATTGTAATCTTTGTTGAAAGAAAGATTTTGACTGAATAATGCATGCATTCTAACAGCATCAAGCAACACAATGGCTCGACTAGTAGCTGTTAAGTTCATCTCAGACTGCGCTGTCCTTTTCCATTCATGGTTGTTTTACTGTTTCATGGTTGTCATAACTTGCAGTCTTATAAGTGGATCTCACTACTGTTGGACACATTTGTCATGACGTTTTTCAGTGCCAGTCACTATCCTAAACTGGGTTAGAAAAATGCCACAGGCTAAAATCCTAAAAGCTAGGATTAGCTTGTAGAGTCCTATCTTTAAAACAGAGACAAAACAATTTGCAGACAACAACAGTTTTATAATATAATATATGCTCCTTGAGAAAAAGTTTGAAACCCACTGATTGCAACAAAGTGTTGATGCTAAGTGAACCTGCAGAGACAAGTAGTCCATGGATGCATACGGTTATATAGTATGTTCAGAATGTTTTTTGTCTGTCCTACAAAAGTGTATCTACAGCAAAACTAAATTTCCTCTCGACATAAGCAATGCACTGTCCTTTTACAAGTAATAAAAATAAAGTTTTTTTGCTCCAAACACCAACTAAAGAGTATAATAGAAATCTTTTTTCTAAATTATATACTTACGAGTGCCATCAAAATGGTTTGCAATGGCGTCCAGAAAAGTGTTTTGTGGAGCGAGGAGGCCCTTCATCACAGGCATATTGCACTAAGAGAAGACTGCAGACTCTCAGACACTAGTTTCCAGTAGTTGATCACCATCACCCAAAGAGGATCTGAAAAAGAACCGTGGTGTGTGTCCTTGGGCGCACTTGCTACTTGTTTACAAAGCTGTCAGGGTGTAAGTTGTTTCTATTTTACGCTGAGAAGAAACCAATAATTTGCAACACATAAAAATCTCCAGAATAGAGCTCAGAGATGTTGTAATTCTCTAAAGATTTTCTCCCAGTGTAGTCAGGAGCTGTCAGGTTCAGTTGCGCATCCCTCTGCTCTCAGCACTGTCTCTGTATCACATCAAAGCTTCAGCCTCTCTTCAGTCAGTCTAACTCCACTCACCATGGTTTCTGCCATCTCCAAGTCCCTAGCCTCATTCTCACCCTCCCCCTGTATCTCATACAAAAGTCTGAACCATCCCTTTTTCCACATACTGCACTATGAATTTATTAGTTATCTCTCTCTCCTTCTCTCTTAAGCGGAACCTGCAGCCTCCTACTCCTCAATCCCCAGAGAAGTTACTAGACATTACTTTCTTCGTATGTTTCCACAGCAGCACGCTCTTTTGTTGCTCAGGTTGCTCCAAATTACTGATCATGCATTCTTTTTTCCTTTTTTTTTTTGCACAGTAAATAACTAATTTATTATAAAATGTGTCATACACATAAAATACCAAAAACATTTTTAAATAATATTGTACATTATACTGTACTGTGTGTAAATTCAAAGTAACAAAAGCTTGTGCAAGAGAGATGAGAAGCTAAAACCTTTAAGAACATCTGGATCAAAATCACAGAACAAGCTAATCTAATCCTTTAATGACAAAAAACAATACTCCTCCTATTCAACACCAGTCTGTTGAATCAAAACCACTGGGACGCATAGGAGCAATGTAGGAAACGTATATGATACTTTTACACACAAAAACACAAAAAGAGAGTCTCAGCACTTCACGGTTTCTCTGCAACATGGGTGACAAGACAATAGTTAATTGTTTTTTTGTGTCTTTTCTATGGGTACATGGAGTTCAGGTTGAATTGAGAACAGCTCTGGATGAATCTTAATTTAGCTCAAGGACACTACAGAGAATGTGTTGCAAAGTTTGATGCTGGTTAGTTGCATGTTCATGTAGCAATTTAGCAGACACTTTTGTGTATCCTGCAGACAGTATCTCCATATATCACATTGTCTTTAAATACATTCACATGGGCAAATGCCCCCACCCACACACACACATAGTTGCTATAATACCTCATAATAATAATTGATACTTTATTAATCTTGTCCAGGAACCCTTTGACATTTGGCCACAAATTGTGGGGTACCACGAATTGAACCACCAACCCTGGGGTTTGTAGACTACTGCCAACTGTGCTACATACAGTATAAGCTTACATGCACACACACTGATGACATTTCTAACGAACAAGAGGTACTGCCTCTTTATATAGCATCCTAATTATCACTTTCTTCCAGGTTACTCATGACTGTGTAAAGTTGTTATGCACATCACAGATCCATTGTGACCTGACATTTCATTCATGCATGGGTTCTTAAAATATAAAGCTACTCATGAAAAGCACAAACTCAGAATAATTGTTATCATGGCTAGTTTGAAAAAAATAATCTACATTGGTTATATCCAGTTTCTGTGACTCCAGGCAACAGTCATAATTACTTTTTTTAAGAACTACTAAGCTGTGGGAGAGTTTCAGCTTCAGTGAGGTGTACTGTGTACCATCTTACTGAGCAGCAATTGTTCTTCAGCGTGTCCCTCATTTTTATGTGTAGTTATGCTGCAACGTGTCAAATTAGTGGATTAGTTTCAGGCACCCGACTGAGTACCCAATCAGAGGGATAACAATCTTCTACCTTTATTTTGTATTCACTGCCACAATAATCATCACTGTAATAGCAGCAATGTGAAATATAATTTCAAATTGCTTGATCTGAAATAAAAGATAAAGCAAACTCCACACAGAAAGGCACCCAGCTGACCCGGGTGTTTATTGCTGTGAGTGCTAACTACTACTACACCCTCCAACCCTGATTATGTCCAGTATTTTCATATGTAAAAAGACCTTAAAATACAGGGATGTGATTTTATTTTTTAATATAATAGTAAGCATTTGAGTAATAATATAAGATTTGCTTTACTTTCGAAAAGGAAAATATAGCTTGAGTAAAATATCTATTAAATGGAGATAGGATACGTCAAAAACAGGTTTTTTAAATTATGCGGATTGAATTGTCCAGCAGAGTGCCACACAGATGTGGCAGAAACCTTTTTATACAAATGTTTACAAAGCATATGCAAGGCGTCCTAGTGTACAGGACTCAGTAATCAGCATGTCGTGTCGTGTCTAACACCCATATCATTCTCTTTCTTCCCTTTTTTATCAGCACCACCTTGTGGTCAACTTTATTCCCACACTGTCATGGACTCTTGTCACATTAAATTAAAATACCATCCTAAATGTGAGTTAAGATGCTTGGCTTTTAGTTTGCTGTTCGAATGAAGAAGATAATATAACAGATAATCAGTGTGCAGAAGAAATAGTTCTGATTCTAAGAATTACTATGACATGTTGTCTGCCTTCTTATTTTTTTATTATACATATATATGTACAATATTATGCATCTCCATAATGATTGCAAGCAGGAAAATGCTAATCGCATTCAAAATGACACTGTTAATAAAAATCACAAAATTGGTTCCACAAACACAGTATATACATTTTGTACGATAACACATTCAAAATAAGTGGTGTTTTCTAACTACATCTTAATAAAGTTCTAGTATACCATGTATACACCAGGTATTTAGTTTCAAACAGGCAGGGATGTTGTGACTGTAGATCCAGTCTGAGCCATCCAGTCTATGTATGACTCTCCAAGCCTCTCGTTAGTCCTCTTCCCCATAGTCAGGATCCCTGCTGCTTGATTCATGGAACCTTGAAGGAGCTGGTGAAGTCGGTTCTGCAAGAGATGATCGTCGTCTCTTCTTTTACCCAGGGTGAGGATGCCTGCAGCGGCATCTCCTGTATGGGATCCCCCATTGCCCTTGCCAGAGCGACACAGCAACACATAGAGGCGACAGGAACGAGATGATTGTCTGCAGCACTCAGACATGTTGTGAGCATCACAAGTCAGCTGAGACAGCAGAAATATGAAGATCAGCACCAGGACTTTCTGCTGGGTAAAAGATTATATAATACCAAATTAAATCACTGCAGTTACTAGAATACAATATGTAGTTCTGGCAAAAAAAAAAAGAGTCAGAGTATGTGGAGGAAACCCACGCATAAGTTATATATAGTGATCTTACACAAACAAAAGCATCAAACTCAATACACATAATTAAAAAGCTATTTTGCATACCTTGTCCTCAAAGACAAAACAGAAACAAGAAATAGAAATACAAATTACATTAACTAGGTACATTAATACTGAAAAACACTGGCAAGAATACACCAGTCCTCAGAAAGGTTCCCAACTTTTAAAGTCCAAGTTATGATTCATATTGATCCTGGAGGTAGAAAAAGCCTTCACAACAATGTCAGGTGTAAAACAACCATTTTAAAACATATACATTGGGTTTTAGTAAGACCAAAAAGGATATGACTGTGTGGAGAGAAGAAAGCATTAGAAAGTATTTGTATTAAATATCAAATTTCAGCTGCCTTACCTTGTTAGAGGTGTCCATCCCAGCACCTTTCTGGAAGTTGGTGGGGAACCACGTCATCTTCTGGCTTAAGAGAAGGGAGTCATCTGGTCTTCTTTTCTCCCCAAGACAACAAGCGTCTTTTATATTGTTCTGTCCACAGTCAGCCCTATGTGGACGTCATTCAGGGCAAACACAAAAGTGACACAAACCCAGTTGCTCATTTGAGGGTCCGCTGCCAAGGTCATTAATTAGTCTCCTATGGCAAATCATCTCCAAGGCACTTTTCTGGAACCTTCAATGGACCACAGGTATGTCTTTGTGGCTGCATGCCCAAGGATTATTAAGGCATACCATTACAATGAGTGTTGAAGAACACAAGTTAATTAACTAATGTGTCCAGTGAGTTCTGAAATATACAAATATACAGAAGGCTTTGATGCCCTTTCTCAGTTCCGCAAATAACCTCATTCAAATGTCATGCTAATGAGGATCTATAGAACACTTTGTCTTTTACAAATTCACCATACTAACTCATCGAGGACAGTTATGTAAATTTCACACAGGGTACTCACTAGTGTTGAAGCATCCATGGATTCACAGTTCCCTGAACATTAAGCAGAAAGGCACTTTGCACTATTCTTTTGGGAGGCTAGAAACTCTTAGCTACACTCTTACCCACAAATGTAGTTTATTAACTATAAAATCCTGGCACTCATAAATAAACATATCAGGACAATAAAAATCAACTGAAAGCAATGATTGGCTTTCAAATTATTTCTTTTTCTTTCGATCCTCACGGCTGTTTACTGTGTTGCCATCTTACGGATAACAGGAAGTTGCTATAAATCAACTAACTAATTCATGATAAAATTAAAGGCCCAAAACATGTTTAGAGATAAGAAATGTTGTTTTCGATCAACAGAAATAAAAGAGCATCAAAAGCAAGATTGCATTACATTCACTGTTGCCATTCTATGAACCCTGCACAGCTAAGACATTTTCAGCAAATATCAGTACAGGTACAGAATGATACCTTGCTCAAATTCAATTAAAACCAACAAGAACATCCCTGTATAATAGATGTGCTTCTATCCCCAGTGGAAAATCACTAAAGAGCAACGAATGAGAGGAGACAGGATAAACAACAAAGCCAGTTTTAATGGGCCACTTAAAGGAGCTCTTACAGAATCCACACTCACTTTGCAGTGAAACACATGTGAGGTTATTGTTTGACCCTCGTGTTGTGGTGCTAACCCGTAATCCCTTGTTCCAGTCCCATGTGCACTGGTTGTCCTGATCTGCACCACAGAACAACAAGTGTCAAATCACTATATATGTGGAAGTAATGTTAAAAAATAATCAGATTATCAATGGAGCTAACAACAATTATTATAATATCACTCATTTATGTCTCTGTCTGCAAGAATTATTATAGCAATATATGTTACCTTCATACATTTTACATACACTTTACATCTATATTTACTATATTTTGTGTTTTTATTGACAGCAGTACCATGTCCCTGTTGATCTTTGACCACTAACAGACAGGGTGAAATATTCCAGTTGTGATTGGCTGGTGAGCTCTGCCACTTAAGGATGTGGCTGCTCCACCCTTGGGACCAAAAACACCAACTCACAGAACGTCGCACACACAGGCCCTGGGGGGGGGGAGACGAGGAGAACCTGTGCGGAGAGTCTGGGAATGCTGAAGGACTTAAATCCTCAGGAATGACACTGGAGATGTGTGGGGCATCATGGAGGATGACACCAGCAAGGTGCAAGTGGTGTGCGGCTGCACATATGAACAGCTTTATCTGTTTTAGCTCTACACTTCCCTGGTTTGTGCTGAAATGGTCACAAGTGATTCCTACAGAGCTCAGCCTAGATGAGCTTCTCTATATCATGGAGTTAAAATGAAAACGACATCCTCTTCCTTGAAAGGAGTGAGACTGCACTTAGCTTTATGTCTAAGATGGAGGAGGAATAGTGTGAGCATGAAGAAATAAAAGCTTGAAAACATGCCAAGGAGTCTCTAGAAATAAAAAGGCAAATTTGTGGCTTTAAATGCCAGTCTGAGGTAAAGCCTGTACCCACAGAGCTAGAGTACATAGTGGAGGAGCATGTAACTAGCGCTGCCCAGAGAGAGACAGAGATGGCTAACTGACTGACCTAACTACTGAGTGCATTCCTATGCAGAAAGACTTGCCAGGAGATTTGTTACCAGCTGTTACCCTTTTGCTTTTCAGAGAGAAGAACAAATAGACCAAAACCTTCTGGCTCGGATGGAAGAATAAAAATAAACATCATCTTTCCAGTTTTCCATCCTGTTTAGAAATGTGTGATTGAAGTATGTAGTCTCTCTTTCTTTTCTCATTAAGCCCTCTAGTCAAACTCAAGCCTGTTGTCAGACTTGTGTCTCACTTCTAACACGACGAGTCTTCCTCACCGCCATCATCTCTTTGAGTCTTTCCACTACTTCCTCCATCTCCCTTTCATTACTGGCCTCCAGCCTTTCTTCTCCACCCTCCTGCTTCTCCAGATTTGCCTCACTCTCTCTGTCTCTCTTTGGGTAGGATTCTCCGTGGGCACAGGCTGCGGGTCAGCAGGATCCCACAGGATCATCACTGACCATCTCTTTCTCAGGGATGGCGTCGAGAGGTGCTGCTGCCCTCTGCTGCTGGCTCTGGAACTGAAAGTGAGACTGGGGTAAAGGTGGGGGTTGAGGATAGGCTGGTGGTTTCAAAACAGTTTGAACCAGAGGGAGGGTTGATAGTTGGGGATGTGGCAGGGGAAGGGAATGGAGATAAGCCTGAGGTGCGATCTGGGTTTGGGGTTGAATTTGGGACTGGTGCACCGGTGGGGGCTGTGGGTAGGGCTTGGCCTGAGACTGTTGCTGTATCTGGACCTGCTGTGGCTGTTGGTGAGGATGGTGCTGGAGCTGTGGGGAAGCTGCTCCGTTTTTACTAAGGCCACAGGACTGAGCTGCACAGTGAATCTGACGCAGGGTGTCCAGTGCCTCGTTCTTCGCGTGCTTCAGCAGGTCTGCCTGGCCCTGAGATTGAGACAGATAGAGAGGACAGCAGAAAAAGAGACAACCTTGTCAGTGTTTGTCATTCAGAGTGAGTTTTACAAGCCTTTTAAACTCAATGGAACATTTACTTTATTAAATAAAGATTAAATGAAGTAAACAAAATTCAGGTAAAAGTGCTTTATTAGTGCAATAACTAATAGGATGCAGAAGGGGGCAGTATAAAGCAGCAAATAAAGGTCTTTGGTTGCTTGCCAGCTCTTTGAACTGCTCCTCTCAGCTGGCAAACAGTGTTGTCATATGGTGATATTATTATACTACATTTCTGTGCTTTATTTGGGAGCACCTAGAGATGAATCTCTGCCATATGTAGAGGTCGGGGCAGGCATCCTGCTTTACGGCACTGTCAGGTCAGTCTGGACCACTGCCATTTAGCTGCCTGTCTCCTTAAGCTAGCTGTCGCTGCCATGTGGAAGGTCTACTCCACAGGCAATCATTTCTGTATGTGAGAGGTGCTTACATTATGGCCACAAAAAAAGAACTGACCACATGCTCTCACCAATTTAAATGTACACTATTCTGTAATCCTTGACTCTGGCCCTCAGGCCTCTCAGTCCTGCCACAACACCCTCTCTTTCCCCCACTCCTATACTTTTGTAACATTGTCATTCCTCCAGCACCTGCCCACTAGCAAATTAAACGCAGCTGCCCCCTCATCTGTGAATCTGCATATTTTCCCTCCTTCCCACTGAACTTCGCTGTGGCCTCCATTTGACCTGCTGTGGCAGCTTGTTGGGCACACAGCCCTGTGAAGAGGTACAGACTGACCTGTTCTGCACCAGAGTGACGTGTGACTGGTGAAAGGGTAAAGTTCACGGAGCCACTAGGCAGGCACAGCAGTCTGACATATTGCAGAATGAGTAAGGTGCTGTCCTGCACCCAGTGCTCAATGTTTTACTCCCAGGTGATGTTAATACGAGGGGTAAAAGGTCAGTTTTACCTTACCCACTCCAGCACGCAAGCCACAAGCATGAATAAGTCATGTTTAAAAAAAATGAAATTATGTAAGTCATGACTCACCAGGCATAAAATAAGACAGCGAGAAGCTTGTCCTGTGCTGCCAAAGCCAAATCGACGGCAGTTGTATTCGAGTGCATTTACCCCTACAGCTGGCCTAAAGCTATCTACAGGGGGCCAAGCTTAGCAAGGACAACCATCAAATCCCACCATTAGATCCTAATTAAATTCTATAGCCTATAATCTCCTCCTTGATTATCATCATTCTGCCAATTCGCCTGATTGAAATTGGGCAGTCAATTGGCTGCCTTGTGTATATTATTTTAAGGTTATAGACATAGATATAAAAGTGTTTATAGGTGTGTGCTCATGATCCTATATATATATATATATAAGAACTGGAGCAATGCATTGCTACACAAGATATCAATATAGTTAGTATATGAGCAAAGTGAGTTCTGGACCAAGGCATCAAACAACACTTAATTACAATGAAAATGACAGTGGTGATTGTTTTGAGAGGCAAAAGACAACATGTTTTTGAAGTTATTTCTCTTAAAAGGCACTACAATATGCCAGACATTTACTTCAAAGCCTCACTTTCTGTCTCTCTGATTTAGATTTTCTTTTGACAGGAAAAATACAATAAGTGACAGGGTGGTACTGCAGTAAAAATGGGCAAATACACTCATTCACCATGACAGCTCTGATCTGACTGTAACTATCAAAGTCAGGGTGGGAGAGAAGGAGAGATAGGGGGAGGGGGTTTGGGAGATAGAGTGTGAGAGGCAGGGAGAAGGCTAGATTCACTCAATTCCTCTCAACCCCAATGCTTTCCAGCCTGCTGGGGATCTGGAGAGGCTGACAGGTGAAATAACTGGGAATGGCTGCCAGCCTTGGCAAACAGACACCACGGTGCCACCAAATGTTCAGTATCAGACACATAACAACTGATGAATTGGAGGAGGAAAAGGAAGACGCATGCAGATACCTTCATGTTGAGAGTGTTGCTCATGGAAAAAAAAAAAAGAGAAATGTGTTTGGTGAGGGGTGGGAGGAGTTAGATGGGTTTAGGAATGATAGATATAGAGGGAGTGTGGGGAGATGGGGATTAGGTTTGGGCATCTAACTGTTAACCACATGCATTGCCCAATTCTAGAGAGCACAATAAAGCTTAATGAAGATAAATCCGGCTGTTGCACACACTTCAATAGTATTGGTGCAAAAAAAGGAAAACAAGGACACAAATACTTATATAGAAAATACACTGGTGTACAGGTGCTATTGCCATAACCTTTATTAGTGCTGCAGTGAGGGGTTGATTAATCAATTAGACAAAAATGTATCTGAAACAGATTTCTTGAACAGTTAAGCTGGACATTTACTGTTTTCTGCTTCACATATTTGAGAATTTAACACTTTTACCATTTGATGTTTAAATTCTGGACAGTTAAAGTTGAAGTTGAAGAAAAGATAAAGATGATTCTGTGATGGGGCGTTTTCACCATTTTCTGACATTATAGTCTAGAACGCAAATCAGTTCATCAAAATCAGAGTAATTCTCATTGACAGTAAGTGCAAGTCGCATCCCTGTCTTCACTGCTTTTAGGTGTTCCTATCTTATAAGACAGACATGAAAAGACAAAGAATAATCAAGCTATCAAACATCAACCTAACCTGACACCTCAGCAAAAAGCTCAGCCGAGGAAGCTTCTTCATTCAATACTAAATGATTTCAGGGTGATGAGATGAGATAAAAATATCCTGGCTGCTCTGTCCTTAGCCAAAATGGCCCACTGTGCAGAGCACACTCTTAGCAGCATGGGGTGTATTATCAGTGCTGGTAGTGCTACCAGTGTTCATTGAAGCAATGAGATGAGGGCATTAGCAACCTTATCTCCCGTGTCATGGGGCAGGCAGAGACAGGAATGCATTTTGCTGAGCACCATCTTCAAGGCATGTCCGAAGAGCCCAATGTCTCCTTATGAGAAATACAGTAATGAGCAGCATGGTGCATCTAAAACCAAGTGTGAACAATCCTATCACGTCTTGTCAAGATAGTTACATGAGCGACTAAATAAAACAGTACTTAGAATCAACAGTAATTAATTAGGAGATTTAGGGATTAGAGAGGAAGCAAATACAATTAGCCTAGAGAGCTTTCTTAAGACACCATTTAGTTTCATCTCAACAGCACTGTCTGGGATTGAGTATACAGCTGGTTATCAACTCTAATGTAACTTTACATGTTAAAATCAAGCAAAGGTATTGGTCAGAATCAGGAGGCATAGTTCAATTATTGGGCTCTTTGTTGTGTTAAAAACCAATTGCAAACAGTGTCTCAGTCTATCTCACCTTGAGCACAGTGATGTTCCAAGCATAACTCTCCATGGCCTTCTGAAGTTTGCGGCCTTTCAGTCCCTCCCTTGCTCCAATGCGATGCAAGTCCTCATGAAAGTCCAGACCTGTACACAACATGTAAACTATAAATAAAATACACAACACTAAGCATGTATTACTGTATTATAATATGATATATGTACAACTATACAACCTATAGGATAACATATATTGTGATTCTTTTGAGGAAGTGTTTTTATATGTTTAAATATTAATATCTTGAAGCATACAGGTGTATTGTAAGGACAATAATTAATAATTAATTAAATACATTATTGATCCCCTTGGAGAAATTGTCGACAGTACACATGTCGATGCCACTATGGGACTTCGGTGTCTTGTCCATGGACACCTCAACATGTAGCTAGGAGGGACTGGGAATTGAACAACTCACCCTGGGGCTTGTAGATGACTGCTTTACCCACTGAGCTACTTCCTGCCCCAAACAACTCCACTTATTAAGCAAATTAGGAATTTATATGGTCATAGGAGTTGTTTCAAGTAAAACATATGTTATGCTACTAATGCTGCAAAATCCTCCATATTTTATCTATAGGATTTTAACATTTTATTTTATAACATCTAAAATGTGGAGAAATAAGAACACGAATAGTTGCAGATAATCATTCAATGCATGACTCAGCAGTTGGTGACAAATAATGTTTTTGCTATTTCATAATTTAAAAAAATACAAGAATCCATCCCTATTTCTAGTAGTTCTAATAGTTCCTTATTTCTGTGCACATATCCATATCCATGACTTGCTTCCTTCCTTAGCTTTCATTGAAATTGATCATTGATTGAAATCTGTTAAGATGAATCTAAACTATCCTTGTAACTAACACATAGACAAACAAAACCACAAAGAACCTTATAATACAATAATATCCTGTCGTATTTTCACTTTTCCAATGTACAAAATAAGAACCTGCAGAACAAAAGCTATCTACCTAACTATGCTAGGTGCTGCATTGCTAATAGGGGTGAAATTGAGGAAATGCAATGCAGACTAACTCCTAATTTCTCTATCAGTAGGTCTGACATCATTTAGCCCAGGCATACCATTACTAATCCTCTGGGCTTTAAGAACAAACAACTCTAAAGCTGTATGTCTCCACTTGCTTGTCAGTTCCTGACAAGTGACCTTATGCCACTACAGCTTTGACGCACTGCAAAATCACTAAAGAAATATTTTACACTTTAAGTTACAAAAAGCCCATTATCATAGGGCACTCATTCTTTAGTCCTGAGGTCCTTTCAGTAACCAGGAAGCAGATATTGCACCCGGCTGTTGTCAAGAGAACTCCATAGATGAATGGATTTTTTGAGGTGCACGATAATTACCTCAGGCCACTGACTGTCCTGCTTGTTTTTTTGAAACATAAGTAGATCTTAATCCATGTTAAATTGACATTTTTCAAGTATAGCATGAACACATGTAACTGAGCTATAAAATACAAAATAAAATTTACCAGACACAAAATTTCATTAATTAATATCAATGCTCAACCCCAGTATTAAAAATAAAAATGTCATACAGTCTGTTTAGCAGTTAGCACACTGTAACGACTGCAACTGATGGATACAAACACACATACAGTGAAGCTTTAAACTTGGTAAACCCTTTCAAATTGTCTCTATTTCTTCATAAATATAACCTAAAACATGATCATAGTTTTATGCAAGACTGAAAACTAGATACAGAGAACCCAATTAAACAAATGAGAGAAACATTTTTTCATTTCTTTACTGTGGAAAACTATTCAATCTTAAATATTCGTGTGTGGCAAAAGTATGTTAACCTCTGGGATTATCAAATTGGAAATTAAGAAAGAGTCAGATTAAGACTCAGATGTTTCAATGAATGGGATGACAATTCGGTGCGAGTCTGGGAGGCCCTGCCTTATTTAAAAAAAGAGAAATCTAGGTCTTCACTATCAAAGTGTGAGCTTCACAACACGTTTGTAAAAGTGTGTCACGGCTCGAACAAAGGGAAAGGAAGAGTGATTAATGCTCACCAGGCTGGATAGGGTTACAAAAGAATTTCTGAAGAGTTTGGACTCCACTAGTTGAATGAATAATTTAGTGTGAATTCTTTGTCTCATTAGACTCTTCGGTTTGCCTTTAGTTTTAGGACTTTTAATCATGCAGAAACAGGGAAATTTCAAAAAGGGTTCACAAAGTAACACAAAGTAATTGTAAATACAGGCCTCCTCATCCAAACACACCATGATGAAGAATTTTAAGCAGATACAAGTAAAACAAAAAGCTCAGTTTACTCCATTATTAATACCACAGGTACCTTATTTATGACTCAAATCAAACCCAGTGCTCTTTAAATCAGCAGCTGACATATGAAATTCTAGGATCTTTAACAAATCTGCAGCACACTCAAAACAGACTAACAAGTCAAGAGGTAAATACAGAAATCTCTGATCCATCTCTGACCTTCAGGTCACATCATGCTCAACCTTGCACTTGCAAATGCCAGGACCTCTGTTTTTCTGTACTTTTCACGGTAATGTCGAACCGTTAGACAATATCAGCTTCTGGACTGAAACTTATGTTACTAGGTCTGATTTGATCTTGTAATCTGGTGTTGTTAACAGGTAGTTTACGATCACGCGACTTGGGGAGTGTGGCAGGCAGGCAGCCAAATAAGAGATTAAATTAGTTGGAGGTGGGTTGGCACAATACAGCCTCTTCAAGCAGTTAATTATTAATAATTAATATAATTATTATTAAGCATTTGCTTACCCCAACCATCACATGGTTGCTGTTCCTTACTGTCACCTAAACTTAGTGACATTTCAGTTAATAAACAAAATCTCTACAGCAAACTATGATGTTCTTTGTTTCTCTAGAGGAAGCAGAATGAGTGAGACATCAGTGCTTAGACAGACAGAAGGACTGAGGGGAGAACATGTCTTTTCTGAGTAGACACAAACAGAGACAGACAAAAACATGTATACACATTTCCAAAGAGGCTTACGCTTTCCATATAGAGCAGAAAAGGTTTGTGCCGCTGTAATGAGCACTACAGCAGCACCTCTTATGGTCCAAATACACATGCACAGAAAAAGATTCGATTACAGGCCAAAACAGAGAAAATGTAAGAAAATAATGTAATCAAACTGATTACATTGATGAAGAGAAATTATGACATATGAATGGGGTGAGAGGGAGATACAGTCAAGTCAAGTCATACACAATGCACAGAGCACCTCACAGGCTAGATATCCAACGCACAGAGATGCACAGAAGCACACTGATGTTGTATAAACGGTTTAATTAAGACTCTCCGAGGCACTGTTGCCTCTGTTCTTTTAGTATCTAAACTCAGCAGAGTCTCTTAGTCTTTCTGTAAGAGCTTTGTGTTCATTTGTTTAGCGCAATTAGGTTCAGACGTGTTGCAATGTTTTGTGTGATAAGCTTACAGTTTTTAAACGGGTCATACCCTTTGTCGGTTTGAACCTTTTGTTTAATGAGAAAAGTAAAGGAATGGACATCTAGTATGTCATGCAGAATAGTAAATAAACGTGAACGTTTGTTCAATGACACACAGATGTCAGATTGACACACAATGTACTGTAAACATGCATCATAGCTAAATGTCACATCAGCACCCACTCAGTGTTTTTTACTGAAACAAAGGTAAGGCTCTGTCTGTTGCTGTATTAAACTCCTATAACCTAGTACTTGTAACAAAGATAAACGTTTTTTTGGTGGCTAGTCCTTTAAAAACCTTTAACATCCTGCACATCTGTAATCCTCATGAGAGCTGCAGTTGTTGAAAACTAATCAAATAATCATCATTTTGTGATTGTCAAAATGACGAAAGATGATTTCATCCTGCCTCAGCAGCTATATATTTACCTAAATATGAACACAAAAGGTCAAGGACAAAAACACTTGAGAAAAAAAAGACAAACAAAACAGAAACTAGTCCAGCAGACTGTAGTTAATGGGGACAGAGTTGTGCTCTTTGTGCACAAACTGATCAGAAACAGACACAAACACACAGTGGAAGCATCTGGAGGTGCCAGAGTGTGCAACCCAGCTGTGTATCTGGTCCCCCTAGCAGTATCTGTAATGTTGAGCCATCAATAGTGCCCTGGGGGAATCATCCAACACCTTTGCCTACTCATCAACACGTCAGCTTCACTGCCCAAATTAAACTGATTAGTTGCAATAATGACTAGGCATAAACTGAACACAGGAAGGAAAGAGGAAATGGAGGAGGGGCTGCCTGCCAGATTGTTATTTCTATTCCTCTACTCTACTCTGTGACTGATAAATCTGCCAACATGCCAGTCTTTTCATGATAGATATAAAACAAAAGGCAAGTTAGTAGGTGAGAGGTTACTTCAGGTCCTTCGTTTCAGATGGCAGTCGGTGATTACTGCTTTGTCACAACAGCATTTGGCTGATGAGCATAGCACACTTTTAATGGTCGGGGCAAAAAGTGTCAGGTTCAATTAAAGGTCTGAAATTAGGCTTAGATGCACCACGTACAGACACATACACACACATGCTATTTCATCACAAATTCTCTTTCTGATACTTACAGCCCATCCTCTAATAGCACCCTTTTCCACCTCTCACACAGCAATTACACAGAAATTATACATTTGGCTTCCAGATCAATCACAGAGACAAAACCTTCAATTCAATGCAAATCCACCATCTCACTCTGTGTGTGTGCAACCCTAATTCTCTGTCTGTGTTCAGACTGATGCTAATGTCATTTTCAGTTTGTACATAATCATATGGCTTATGAGATGGCTCCTGAAGGATGTATTCAGTGCTTGTCAGTAGGCTTTCCTAGCCATCAAAAAAATGTTAATGTACTGTTGGGGAACCATGAGCTAAACCAAATGTCCTTTGTGTTTTTTCTTTTGTTCAGAAAGTATGAAATGCATATAATTAAAAGAGAAACAGGTTAAACGGCAAAAGTGACAGAAAAAAAGGAAGAAAACTCATATAGGGAAAATGGGGTGTGTTGCAGAATTTGTGCTGGGAGACAGCTGAATTGTCTGGCACTGTATTAGATCTGCTGACTTTAATTGTAAAATTAGATTGTAGTGGCTTTCTTCAACCCTCTCAACCTTTCTATTTGTCACATATTCAGCATTATCGAGGTCAAGTTTAGAGCAGCTGCACAATGAACAGTACATGTTCTCTAGTAGCTTAGCAATAAAAAAGGTATAACACAATCTAATTGACATAAGTAGACTTTAATGTAATAATATTGCTATACACATTTATTTAATTTTCCATTTGCACTAAACACCACATTATGTCAGAGGAAATGTACATTATGTACATTATATGTTTTTTTCTTTTTCTCTGCCTCACTAACTGCTGTCAAAATCAAACTAAATTTCTGGAAGCATGATCGAGGAGCTGTGGAAGTTGTGCATATTTGTGAATAGCAGCGGTTTGGACTGAGGCATATGTGTTAGCTCTGGGGCCAGCCCTCTGCCTCATTGTATCATTATTACATAATTCTGCACTCATGTGAAAATTAGGAAGGGTTACAGAGTTTAAAGGATTACACCCTCCTTCAGAAAATACTTTAACCCTTGAGCTCTTGAAGCCTTTTAAAATTAATCTAATTACATTAAACACACATTCATCTGAGAGACAAAACAATGTTGTTTTTCTTACTGTACCTCCTGAAAAGAAGTTTCATCTGACAGCAACAGTAAGCTAGGCTTCGGCCACTGCAGTGTGAGTTTATGTGTGTGGCTGTAGATATGTGGGGTTTAAGCTCTACTTAATTTCGCAATCATCACCTTTGAAGAAGCTCTGGGATGGGAAATCTCAGAGCCAGGGGACAGCTCTGTGATTGGAGCCCCAGAGTTCAACCTACATCTGTGAGTAAATGCACAGGACGGATATCAGCTTGGATTGTTTTCCTGG
>JAUBNQ010000027.1:8872577-8883449 GCA_032353495.1 Ctenopoma kingsleyae
TTTCAGATTAAAATTTCAGATTAAAATTGTGAAAAACCCACAAGCAGCTCTTAAAGTACCCAAAAATGTAGTTACAATTAGCTTCCAATTAATATATTAATATTATAGTAATATAGTAAAGCCCACCACTGACCATTCTGTACAATAAATACTCTGAATATATTATATGTATATATTATATATATATATAATATGTATAATTGACACACTTAAGGATTTGAATACTTACTCAGTACTCTATACTCAATTACCTGTACTGTACTGGTCAACTACTAGCTGTGCCTGTAACTAGGCTGTACTGCTGCTGAGATGAATAACAGTTTCATTAGCTTTTTCTTCCTTTAGTGGAGTCAAATGTAGGACAGGGGAGGAAGTGGGTGTGTTTGAGTAAATGCACAATGAGGGGAGGGTGGAGGACACAGAAGCAAAGTGGTTCAATGTACCCACTTTGCAGAAGAGCTCTGGGTGAAGGTGACCTTCATGTTTGCCCGGAAAGCCTAAATGGCTGAACTGCAGTGAGGAGAATCAGATCCATTCTGCTCTGACTTTGTGGACTGATACCTGTCCAGCATCAGTGGAAAGATTGATGAAAATTGGTGGTTTCTAGTATCAGAAAAAGAAAAAAAAAAGATGGTTGCAATGCAGAGGAAATACAGGGACAACAACGGTTCCTATTTTTAGGTATGGCCTCACTCATTTACTGAGAAGAGGGGGAGTCAGGATTCCCTGGGTGAGAAATGAACAGCAGGAGGGAAGCTGAATCTAATGAGGATGCATAAGAAAGCCATGCTGATATGCAGGCCTTTATACAAGTTGACCCAATTTCACTGGTGAGCCACGGCAACCATGTTAACCTGAAGTCTTCTGTCTTTGTCAGGATGTTCTCTTGTTACTAACGGTCAGGCGTAGGTGAAAAAGAGAAGATGAACAAAAACCAGAAGAATGATCAAGTCCTACATTTCCTTCAGTATCCCTTACTAAGTCAACTACTGTGCTCTCTTGATTTTCTGAATATTGTCCAGCATTGACCAGCATAATTTCGCAAGCTATCATTTTTTCTTAAGCAATTGTTATTCTCAGCACGGCGGGAATGCAGCAGACCCAAAACAATCAACACATGTACATAATATTATGCAAAATGATCCTCAGACGTCTCTGGTATAAAAACTGCTACTTAAGTGGATGTGGCATTCAATATGTCGAGTGTCTCAGTCACTGTCCTCTCCAGACTGGTCTCAATCTGTTGTTCAAAGAGAAAGAGGAACTTATTATCTAAGATTATTTCATTTAATTTTGTTGGAAGGATCAAATAGACTTAAATTTACATTTTATTATTTGTAACTGTTGCATGGGTTATAAAAGAGTCTTAAAAATGATCATCTCAACTTTACTACACTGCCTGACCAATATCTAGATGCCAAATAGCACAAAAAAACTCCAGTAAGCTTCAGTTGGCAGCTAGAGAAGCAGTAGTTTCAACAAGAGAACCACATCAGTGTTTAAGGAAGGACCTGCTGGGTGTGTACGGATCTATAAGGCCTGTGTTCTGAAGACTTCCTGGAAGACAACATTTAGTCTTCAATGTGCCAACTTTATAGAAGAGCTTCAATGAGCATCAATTCATTCAGCACTTCCCAGCTTCCCCACACTCTTCTCCATATTGTTCTCCTGTTTTCTACCACTATTAGTGATGGAATGGGATGAGAAATCTAACGTAGCACATAAACCTAAATGGAGGCCTTATTTCAAATATAGAAACTATGCCCAAAGTGACAGCCTTACTCACTCCTCTCCAAGGACAGTAAAGTTGTCAAAATAAATTTGCTGGGCATTTGCTTAATTATGATGAGAAAAAAAAACACAAAGAATGGTGCTCTTTGTCCTTCAAAGACGAGAAAAGAAAATCAAACCATTGTGATGTGGCTTTGACATACCAGGGTAGAGTGTGTGGGTGTTACAAGGAGGGTTAGCGGGGTAACCCAGGTCCAAACAGTTGTCGAGGGCTTTGCAGCATGAGAGAAAAACACAACACAAAGCTCATTAATTAAAATAATTAATTTCCCCCTTCAGTGAAAAACTCTGTTCAGCTATTGCTTAGGAAAGAATTTCTACATTCATCAATGGAAGATCTAGAAATTCTTCTTCCCTGAGAAAAAAATATGTCTGTGTTGTACATTTAGTGAATGGAATTCCTGTGTGAGCTTGAAAAATCAATACTTTCACAGTGGAAAAGGTTTTTGGGGTTGACAGTTGCTTGCTGAAATGAAAAATCACTTCCAGCTTAGTGAACTCAGCAGCATTTGAAGCCAGTCCACAGGACAGTCACATGCAGTAGGGATCCTACAGAGCACTCCTCTCTAGATCCATCTGCTGCTCACCCATTGCCGCTCCCTTCCTTCCTTCCTATTGGAATTTCTTTTTCAGGTCCAGACTAATCAGAATGATGCTCCATCCTCTCTGGAGCTAAATATGACCATCATTTGTCTTGTGTTTTAGTTATTTCCCTCCGCCTGTGCTATTTACTACTAAGCTGTTCAATCACTGGCCCTTGCAAATGGGACCTCCTTCATTACTTCCTGTACAAAGTATTGCATTGTGATTTAACATGCTGCATCACTGAGCATCTTGTATGATTTACTACACTTGTTAAGAGCAACACCAACTCTGGACTGTACAGGCTTAGTGTGCAAGAGGGTTTTAACTACAGCAAGGTGATAATAACATCACTGAAAGGTTTATTACATGGTTGCAGTGGACATTAGGAAGAGGTATGTACAGTGCTGTGAAAGGGTATTTTCACAGGGGGGGCAGCAATTACTGTTTCACATATGGCCAGGCAGGTTAGGACAGCTTTTTTCCCTTAATAAATAAAATCATCATCATTTTGTATTTGCATAAAAAAAGGAAAAGCCTTTGGAGATAAAGTATTTTGTTCTTTCTTTATCAAAAAATCTTATCCTACTGACATTCATACAACAATTTCAATTCAATGTTAACAGCTTATGAGCTTAGATGTTCTTAGCAGATTAAGAAGTCTGCATATTCAACCCCATTCCTCCCAAATACTGTGAAACTAGAAACCAAAATATTCTACTCTCTGAGACTTAAGATAGAAACACCTGCTCAGCTGGGACCAATGCCCTAGGGTTCACAAATACCACCTCTTGATTGGACTCAACTCTGTTTTTGACTTTTTTTGGTTATCCAAACCTTATCAACAGTAACTGGTACCTGGTATAACCTCCTTTGAGGTTCCAAGTGAGGTGAGGTAATCCTAAAAAGTGAAATTCCATCAGAGAAAAGTGTCACTACCACTGCTTCACCTTTGAGCAACCACAGTCATCTCATTGTCTGAACTCTGAAATGCGATTCCAAAACTCTTCTGATTTTGCTTTGTCTTGCTGTTGTCAGTCTTTTCTGAAACAAAATTTGTTTCATTGCCGTGACAAACAGCAACATATCGAGAATCAAGAACAGCATTACTTCAGTGTCTTCCATTGTTAGTGTGTCTGTTGTGTTGACATGGAAGGCGTTTGTATGCCGTGGCTATAATGACCAGCTACACAGAGGTGGTGCTCTATAACTAGGAGAAAACTAAGTCACGTGTGGTGGAAAAATGCTATTACCAACATTTCCAATGGAAATCCTTTTTGCGTTACCGGTTTTTTAAAATTAAATTATTACTAAAAAATGTACCAACAATTACTCACTGACATCCCTAACTCTCTCATAGGCTACTATACTGTATAAACAGGAGTGTCATGCATTCGGACTGTAATTCATTCTATTGGGTTTGTAGAGAGAAATGTACAAAGAGGTTAATAGAGTGGCTTGGTTGCCTAGCAACTCAGTGATGCCTTTCATTTGTTAATTTACACTCAAAGAAGGTCAGTGACTCAAAGGCCAACAGAATAAGGAACAACTCTGGTTTGACACACAAGAACAAGGAGTCTAGAAAAATGGAAACAATTTTCAAAATGTTTCCGGAGAGCACTCGCTAACTCTTTATCCTTTAACCTTAAAATATATTCAACCTTTATTTAAATAAAGGTTAATGAAATATAGTCCTGCATGATGAGGATCAGCAAGAAAAGTATGTAGGTGAAACAGAAGCCCAGCTCACTAATAACGTGAAAGAAAGTCTGTGCACCACTCACTGAGTCTGGTACGTGGAGTTTCTGAGCTGTGCAGAGGTGGTCTGAAGGACACCAATCTCAGTGTATACCGCTGCAGCATGAGGAAAACAATGAACACAGTGAAGTGAGTCATCCTATTTTAACTCTGTCCAAACAGTGTGAAAATGCTGAGAGGAATCAATTCACGGGTTATTGGAAGTGTGAGAGACGGCAGGTGAAGCCGTGGGTGTAGGTTGTGAGTCTCTCAGCCCGGTGGATAATTATGTATAAAAGGGCAGATAATGAAAGTGCAGAGGGAGCATTTGAAAAAATTTAAATAAAAAAACAAAACAAAACAGAACTCACACTTTGGTCATGACTTAATGTTCTTGTCAATCTGTCAAGATTAGTAAATCGGTTTGAACAAACACATTCGTGCACATTTATTCTGTCACATCATAGTACATCAATCAGGATGCAGAGGGAAGGAGTGATGACAAACTGTCGTTACAGCTTCAGTGTGGAGCTGCCATTTGTGAGGTTAAAGACTCTTTCTGTTGTTCTCTTTCTGTGAAGGCTGACTCAGCATGATGCAAGCATGCACAACATTTACCAAAGCTTGCACAATGTCATGTCAGTTAACTAAAAGATGAGTGTTCAGTCATTTTTCACCATTCTTGCCTTTGTGTCTTGTTTGTCCTTTTAAGCCTTAAAGTCCAGCTAGCTGTTAGTTTCCTCTGGTCCCACAGTGTCCCTCATTCCTCTAAACCAAAGCCAGATGCACAAAGAAAACCTTATGCACAGATGTTTCTCTGTCTCTCTCTCACTAAAACACGCACACAAATAAAGCCGACTCGTCACTTTTTCTGGCTGATTGTTCAGCTTTCAGCTTCTGCTTTTTAAAGTGAAGAGAAAATAATTTCCAGCTGCACATCCTCTTTCACTTTCTGTCATGCTCTTAAACCAGACAAAGCTGCTATTCTGTGACAACACAAATAAAAAGCCATAAAACACAGGGCGCCTTAACTGATAATGAAGACAGCATATGATTCAAACGTTTCATGGTTTTGTAACTTCACCCCTCAACCCACTTGGTCTCGCCCATTTTAAATTTTCAAATTAGAACTTATGGATAACTATTGCTTATATTTTATATCAAAATGTACATGATTATCTTAATTTGTAAATCTCTAGATAAAGCAGTATATTATACCACGGTGCTATTTTTAGCAGAATAGCCCTTTACCTGTTATAAAGAGCATGTGGAGTCTTTGTGCTCTTATGACTGGCTGAGCCTCGACAAGGCTTATAGTTATCGTTATGGGCTTATTTTTTCACCACAGATATCACTGATTACACAATAGCGTGAGAGAAGGTGAATAAGAACAGAAGGACCAGAAAAATACATGAATTACAGCAGCTGAGTCTTCACCCAATGATGAACAGGAAGCGACTGTGACACATCAGCAAGATATCAAAATGTTCAAGTAATGTTTGTATGGGTAAAATTAATTATCAAAATATGAATTGTGTTGATGATGCTCCAATGACAAATGATAGGTAAGTCATTATAATGTAAAAATCTTAATAGCTCATCTAATAAAATGTGATCTACGTCTGTTAGTAAGCCTGTGAAAAAACTGTGAAAACAAGTTGAGCAATTAACAGAGAAAATGATCTGTGTATTCTTAAAGCAAAACAGCTGCAGAGTAGAATAGTCTAGATAATAACTCAGGGTTAAGGCAAATGTTTCTCTTACATACACAACTGTGAAAACTGTGTTTTGATCATGCAGTCTGTGAAGGCCCTAACAATGACTCATGACATATTTTAGATATTAATAATTCTTTGAATAAGCACTAGATGACAGGAAGTGCATGTAAGGAGAAAGGGAGACGGTGAAAATTGTATAAATACTCTCGGATTTTGTTAGACAGACATTGCTCAACTGCCTCTAAAACCCAAGAAGAGCCAGAAGAAGAGCGGATGACTTCACCACCATGCACTCATTGGTTCAGCAGGGACCTTGGATCTGGCTGAGGAAGGAGAATTGGAATTGAGGCTTCTGCTCAGCTGCCTGACTGGAAAAACCCTTTGCGGTCTAGCAATATTGTCAACTTGTGCTAGTCAGGTAAAAGCCTGCTTCTGCAGTCAGATGGGAAACCCCAAGACCTCTGCAGTGGAGCCTGCTACATGCTACAGGCTGAGCCCAACATCTGAACAGCCAGCAGGCTTGTTCCCAAACAATCCCTCTGAGGAAAGCAAGTATGTGTGAGTAGAGAATAGCCAGAAATATGTCGAGAATGGAAATATCTGATTATTCTTGACCTCCTAATTTTTGCAATACACTTTAGTGCTTTGTTGTTTTAATTGTAATCTTTCTTTAAAGTAATATTTGTCTCTCCTCAAGCTGATGTTTAACAACTAACTCTATGTGAGTGGTTTAGATCCATAAACTGAAGCTCTGGTCGGTTTATTCAGGACTAAAAAAGAAATAATCCCATAGCAGACCAAGATTATTAGGAGCTAAATCTATCTCCCTTACATGTTACATATAAGGAATCTGTTGTACAACTTAAGTGGGTTTATTGGTATTCATAAAATCAGGTCATTTAAACTACTAATAAACCAGTAGGGACAACTTTGGGATGAGGAGATGTCTACTTTGTGGCAGCAATGGGTCCTAACCCTAACCACTTTAACGTGAGGGTTGTGTAACAAATAGTTATTCAGACCTGCACATTTACAATACTGTAGTGTATTTCAAGTTGCTTTCACAACACTGCAATATAAGATGAATCAGCTAAACATTAAATCAAACTTATGGAGCTAATTAGCAAGCTAGTCTGCTTATGTTTGCCTCTGTCTGAAATAAAGGACCCATTACTGCCACAAAGCATTTTGTGGTAAATCTGCAACTGTTATCACTGCAACAGAAAGTGAGTAACTTGATTGATTAATCTATTTTTTATTAGATGGAAAGGACCTATTTTTCCAGCAGGTTGTTTAATTTCTGTTTCTGCTGTGGTATTTTCTTTTCATGATTGTCTCTGTACTGCTATCCGTAAATAATACATTATACATTGGGGCGGCAGTAACTCAGTTGGTAGAGTAGTCGTCAAAGCCCAGGGTCAGTACTTTGATTCCCAGTTCCTCCTAGCTAGCAGGTGTCCTTGGATAATACCCAAAATCCCAATATCCAATAGTAGAGGTGAAATGTACTGTCTGGCAGCTACCCAACAACTTTCTCAATAAAGTATGTCATTATACAGTGACAATGTGTCTAGTAGACTGAAAGCCACTAATGCATAGATGTCCACCAAGATTTATTACTAATATAATAATTGCATATATTATACAAGATGTAATATTATACTAATATAATGCATCACACATGAAATGTAATTTAAATGTATTTAATTATACAGTATGGTATGGCAAAAAGCAGGGCAGACAAAGACACCACTGCTTCTACGATGGCGATCACCTGTCATCCTGTCAGTCTGAAATGAATTCTTGAACTAAAGAGGAGACTATGAAGATGCTTGGCACGGCCTGGAAGATGCTTAGAACTGATAGCTGGCTGCCAGGTTCCTATATCACCTATGAAGCGTTGACTCTGGGAAATGTGATCCTCTTTCTTCTCCTACTCTATCTCTCTCTTGTGTGGCAGTGAGTTGGGATATGAGAGGGAGGGGAGTGCACACCCTCTTACAAGGACAACCTGCACAGACAGGAAACCATTTAACAAAGTTAGCAAACACTGCAAATGCACTGCAAGTGGTTTAATGTATGGTTGTGGTAATTGTCTGAAATTGCCCTGGGATGTGCAGTTCTGCCTTCACCGGTGTTCCACTACAGTGTGCCAATAGCATCACTGTTTGATTAACTACCCTGTAATCAGATTGCTGTGGAGTTATTCACTAATCTAATGGCACCTGGCCAATATCAAGATTTAGCTGATCATAACATCAACCCTCCTACACTACATAGAAGTTCTTCTCCTTCCCGTTTGTCTTTCTCTACCATCCAGCCATACAGGTCTCCATATTGTAAACACCACTCACTCCGTCCAGTTCTCACCTGGACCTCTTCAACGTTGTGTCTGATCATTCTGTATCTCTGATACTACTGTACTTTTTCTATCTTTTCTCAGCCTCAGCCTTTCTTTTCTGAACCATCAAAATGCCCAGACCTCCTTCCACTCATTTCATCCTCTCCATCCGCACTGTATGTGATCGCAGGCAATTCCACTGAGGTGCCACTGTGTAGATCAGTGCTGATATTTTGAATCAGCAGATGCACACAGACACACACATTATGGGTATATCGGTCTCTGGAGTCTGGAGTCTAAGTGACAGGTAGGGGAGACAGTGCACCGCAGGGGTTTGCCATGAATGCTTCTTTCCACAGTATCTTTCTCGCTACCGCAAGCAACGAACACAAAGATGGTCAAATGGAAAATGGCACACCTGTTTCTCACACTGTTACACACATGAGCATATGCACGGCCTGAGGGAGTTTTATCAATCTCTGCATGAGGTGTGCGTGAATACAGTGTGAATACTAATTATCTGAGGCGATCCTCGTTTACAAGATTCAGAGTTTCCTGGAATACTTCCTACATTTACCAACTCTCTTCAGTTGGTAAAAAACAGATGTGCTCTTTGCTCATCTGCAGTCACACCCCTGAAAACAGACACACTACAGAGCTGAGTAAAGAAATGTTATCAGATAAACACGAAGTGGAGCATCCTTCCCCTCAATAATGAATTCCTAAAAAAATTATCTATAGAGATAAGGGTGCTTCATTTGCCTTCATTTTGCTTACTTTCTCCAGCTCTCTTTCTAAAATCATTTGAGTCATTTGGAGAACGGACAGTATTCTGGTCTCTGATAGACATTCATTGAAAGACTATGTGCATGTGTATTTATACTCATGAATATCAGTTGACAGAAAGGGACTTCTGCTGATTTGGTTTCTAATTGGTTGTGGATATCTGCATGTTGAGTAAACAGTGAGGGTAAAGCGTGTGACTTGAATAAACTGTGAAAATCCAATGAGAAAAAAAAAAGGGGGAAGTGAGACTTGGCACAGCTATTAACATTCCTAAAAGCACAAGTAGGCAGCCAGTCACCACCTGGTTACTTCTTTAACGAGTCTTTCAAATATGAAACTATGCAAAACAAGGAAACCAAGGAAATAGAACTACTACTGCACTGCAGCTTTCATGTAACACATCTGAGATTTTATTTTTATTTTGACATCATTATAAATAGATAATTGCAGCTGAAATGATCAGTCAAATAATGAGTTGATAGAAAAACGTAAAATGTTGTTTTGGTGTGGTTCCATCACTTCAAAAGATTGTGCTGCTACTGTTTTACATAACAGTATATTAAAGATTTTTGACAGACACACAAACGGCAATTAGATGTCATCTTGGTCTCTAAGAACAATTAATCAATTAATGCAGAAAATAATTGGCAGATTAATTGATAACAAAATATTATCATGACCCTGTAAGGGAGATGAAACACACAACTATTGGTCATCTATTTCAAAACAAAGCAATAATAATGTAGAACATTGAACAACATGAACACTTTAAATTGAGAACAATTTAACAAGCATAGCATACCAACAAGCATAAAAACAGTATACACTGACTAATGTAAGGTTGAGAATAATCCCTGTAACAGAATCTACTAGAAAAACACACTGTTCTATTTTGTATTACAAACCAGTTATTATGCTGCATTTCAAGAAGGCGCGTTACAACTGCCAATCAAAACACACATTTGTGGGAGTCTCTCAAGCGTCACGCAAGTAGCATTTTTCAGTTTGAAACATCTGGTGAAAAAGCTGTCTTTGTCATTTCAAACCTCTCATGGATGGAGAGACAACACCTACGCTATACAGTACCATGTTACATGAAGACAGGAAGAGATGAGTAGTACCCTTGTGACTTCATTGAAGCACGAACATGCAAAATGTATGGCTTTGCATCTTCGCTCTCTCCCTTCATCTGTGTCTCATTTGCCCTTCTCTCTCAGCATCGTCCTGCTTCGTGACTGGGCTGTTTGGAGAAGATTGCAGTTCTCTCTGCAGCAGACTGCAGCCAACCGAAGGTGCTAGTGGTCTATAGAGTAGCTGTAGAGCTGACAGTGCCCTCTCAGTGCTTCTATTGCTGTGTCTTCATCTCTCTGCCTTTTTTATAATTCTCACCATCTCTGGCTGACTCGCTTTCACTTCTCCTGCCCACCTCTTTTTTCTTTCTTGTCAAATGATTCAACAGAGCAATCGCAACGTTGATCTGTATATGTTTTACGTCAGTGTTGGTACAGCATGAGGAATATAACATGCAGGCTGGGCGGAATAAGCAGTATTTATCAGAAAGTGTGTCCAAGCACTGAATGGACCTCGTGCAGTAATCATCAACAAAGTCTCATCATCATGAAAAGTCAATTTATGTCACAGGGACATGTGAGTTAATGAAACTTCAACCCGTGTCAACTGTCATAATCAGATTTCCCAATTAGATTTTTTCATATTTTTGCCTTATTTATAGAAAAAACTAGACCAAGAATGAAATTGATTACCGACATTAAATGTCATGAGCTGAACTTGTGTCCTGTTTGCGATGTGATGTTTTAAGAACACTTGTGCCCACAGTTAGGGTCTCTTTTATGAGCTCTGAATTAATTTAATTGAGGTTCTTATGTTTATTTAGAGCTGTGTTGTGACCCACACTGA
>JAUBNQ010000027.1:8887262-8900398 GCA_032353495.1 Ctenopoma kingsleyae
AGTACAAAATTGCTTTTGTTCATTCATTATAAAGTTTGCCTTTGAACTTTTTAATTTTATACCTTGATCAAAAGACTAATTTTAGTTTGGATTAAGGTAAATTGACAGTAGATTAATATTGAATTTGAATCAGGAAAAAAAAAATTAAAGTCCTAAATCTCTCTCATCTTTGAAATTAGCACTGAAAAGTGCTTGTGGAAAATTTGCACAAATGTTGATTTTTATATAGATGTTATTGTGTTATGGGATTGTACTGTAGTATGGTTTTTCATTCAATCAATGCAAAAGATAGCATAGCACAGCAACTGAGATTGCACAAGCCAGTGCACTCTGCCAGTCCCAAGGCCAATGCAAAATTGGGCAGGGTTGCATCAGAAAGGGCATCCAATGTAAAACTTGTGCCAAATCAGATATATTTGCTTCAGCAAAAGTTGCACCCACTCTTTTAAAATAACTGGATTCAACAAAAAATAAATGTGTGTCTTCACTCAGAAAGCAGGAATTATATTGTTCAGCTTGAGTATATTTAGTGTGGATCATTACTTAAAGTGAGTTTTTTTTTTTCCAGTACGGCAAACAGTGGTTTATTTTATGTTGTGTTTAAATCCATAACTGCTACATAACAGGTGCAATCTATCTTCAGCCATTTGACTCTTTCACTCCTACGTAACAATGGAAGTTGATATTTATACTATGACAGTTTTCCTGAAATTAAATATATATATATATATATATACATATATAATATAATCCTTATATCATGATATGTATCATTTCAGAGTTTCAGTGAGCTGAAAAGCTTATGTAGTACTTTGCCAGAAAGCTGAATTAACAATTAACATGCACTGTTACTGAAAATAACAACAAATGCTCAAAAAAACACAGTTACATGCATGTCCCAATCCATCCATCACACGTTTTCCTCTACTAATCATTCTCTCTCGGCGAAACAGAAGAATGAAACGGTGTGGACGTGAAGACAGCGCACTCCCTCCAGCAGGCCAAATCTAACAGATTGACTGTCTGAGTAAATAAAGCAAGGCCACTGAGGAATTGGCACTGGTTTTGTCTGCTACAATCCTTTTCTGCACTTTTTAATTAAGTTGCGTAATGAAAGAAACCCAAAGAAACAGGGCCAGCTCATCTCCTGTTTCGTACTGATCAGTGGGATTACTCGGGGACAACCTGGGATTCACACTTACATCTGTAATATGGCAGGATATGAAACTCAACGCGTGAGTGCTACACAACATGACATAAAAACAGGGGGGAAAACGGTAGCACAAAATTAGACCTGACTCTCCCGCATAGCTTTAAGTGTTATAAATTAGTTCCAATCCCACCACATACAGTAAGATACTCTGAAACTCTGTATTGAGATATTCACAGAGAATTCAAACTGCTTTCAAATGGCAATGTTAAACAGCTAGTGTGGAACTTTATATTTTGGTGATTGCATTTCATTTTTAATAATTGCAATCTGTTTCATCATTCTTATTTAGACAGAACTATTGAGTGTACAGTTACATTTCCTGATTGTCCCACTGCAAATAAACAAGAAGACAAAATGTGACTGTGAAGAAGTGCCATATGTTCTCGGCAGTAAAAACATGTCTCAACAAAGCCTTGTTGAACAGCTCTCACAGATATAGTATCCTATTCATTAATCAAACCCCTGTTCTACTTACCAAGATGAACCATCCAGCTTGACTAATCTGAATATTACTTATGTTCTTGAAAGAGACTGAAAATGAAGAGAGTGAAAATCATTCTGCCAGAGTCCAAATACTGTGTAGCATCATCTCCTGATCAAATTTACTATTTGCCCAGAGATTCTTCTCCATCATGAGGACCACAGTAAAACATAAGCGCCCTGCTTTTTTTCCCAGCAGATGCACATGATCATTAAGATAAAGCATCACTCTGGAGGTTTCCAATCAGATCAATTGTTCTTATTTTAAAAATTCTCTTGGTCAAGGAAATATTACATCAGTGGATCCCTGGATTATAATACATAAACCCTAAATTAAGCATAATATGGCCACTTTAATGTTCCCATCTTCCCAGATTCCTTGTCTTTGCTAAGCTGAGTTAAATGACAGTGGTGCAGCTTGAACACACAGGGAGTTTTACTAGGTCTGTCAAATAACCTTGAAATGAAAACAAACAACACTAAACAAAAACATTAAACTTACATAAATCACAGCTCTTTGTTTAAATTTGCTCCACTAATATGCTTTACTAATATATTAATCACTCTTGTTCTAGAAAACCATTTGGGATTCTTGGTCTTTGTTTTTCTTTGGGTGAGTGACCTTTATAAAACTTGACACTTTTACTCCCTGTTGAATGCTAAGCTGTGGATTCAAATATAGAGGAGTCTATGTGAGATGTTTGTATTTTCAGATTGCTGCTTTGAGAGACCCAGCCAAGAGAGCAGGCAATGATTCAGCAGCCTCAGACGTCTGTAATCACCACTTCACATCTTCTTCTGCCTCCTTTTCAATGCAATGCAGACCTCTGTTTTCTAAAAATATCTAAGTGTTCACAGTGGGGTGCTGCTACAAGACACATGGGAATTACATGTGCTTTTTAAAATCCATGAAAGAGATGTTCATTTTAAATGTCTGGGATTTATATCCATATATTCTCATTTTCCATTACTTTAAATTACATTTCTGGAGGAAGCTCTTACTCCAAAAAGCCTGTTATATGAGCAGTGAGGCGTGGATAGGTGCTTATTCCAATTCTCATCACCATCATCATCATCTCAGATGATCCCACTATATGTAATCAGTGTTATTTGTTCCAGCTTGTACTGAGGTGTCCCCAGTCCTCAAAGGGATCAGCCAAATCTCAGAACAGAGAAACAATAGCCTGGAGCCGAGGCAACCTCACAGTGTAGTCCATCAGGCAGCCGAAATTCAGACTGTGCTCTGCAATATTTTTAAGAAAACAGTCCACCAACCTCACATTTCTCATCAATTTAGGTAAATTCACTGTTTTACCAATTCTCAGGATTGCCCTTTATTTTCTAGAAATTCCCCAGTTCACAACAGAGCTTGGTGAAAAATTAAGTTTCAAAATCACAATAAAATAAACTAGTACTCTGCTCTAAAATGCAGGGGGCATGTCCGGTAAAGCCGCTGAGAGCAGCAGTGCAGGTATTCAGAGTCATAACATGGTTTCGTCCACATTCATAAAACTCAAAAATGCTCTCTTGTAAAGTCGCTGTTTTAATGTTCTGTAATCTCTGTTGTGTAAAAGTGTCTGCATTGTTCAATCCTCTCTGTCCTGCTGTTTATTCCAGACATGCCTAAGCTCTCTAACATTCGAGGACTCACACATGGCCTTGTCTCTTCTATCAAGCCATGATGTTTAGGCGGCAAATGCCCAGGTCTCATGGAAAATGGTGACTGGTAAATACTGCAATAAAACTGATTATTATATAAACAAGCATATTTATCTTACACACACCAGGTAAATTATGCGACATACTGTTGAAAAAGGCTGTGTTCTGAAGCTGGAGTTTTGGTTATTAGCGACGCTGAAATCTCAGTGGGATTTTTGTTAGTGCGTCATTAAGCTTCCTTTCTACCTTTCCTCAGCCAAAACATTCTGACCACAGAAATGATGAAAAACTGTTCAACAGTCAAATTCTAATTCAGTACTACATAGTTTATAGACTTTTTACATTTTCAACATTAACATTTTAATATGATCAAAATGTCCAATTTTTTTTTTTTTTTTTTTTTTTTTTTAGAGATTTTACTTTACCTGGGTCTATAAGTCCACTCTTACCAGCCATAACACTGAAAACACTGACAGGTTAAATGAATAATACTCTGGGATGTCAATGATAAATCAATAATTAAGGTACTCAATATATTTACTCAATTAAAATATATATTTAGTAATCACGCAGAGAATGACAACGTTCAATATATCTGTCAGTAAATGTAATGTACCGTACGGTAATGTAGTACCTGGTACAGCCACTAGGTTGTGTCTTACTGTTTAATGAGTTACAGTACGTGTTTCCATACATATGCAACCAAATGACATGAAACAAAGAAAAAGTATGAGTGCGCTCTCTGCTCACTTTGAGAGAGAGATGGGAACATGCTGGCTTTGGATCCTGACATTCATGTGTTTGTCACTTTGACACGTACCAACAACCTAAAAATTCTTGCAAAGTACAGCCCTTCATGGCAATGGTACTCCCTGGAGGCAGTGTCCTCTATCAGTAGGATAATATGCCTTGTAACAGAACAAAATTAGCTCAGGAACGGTTTGAGAAACATTACAAAGACTTCAAGGTGTTGCCTACACCTTAAATTCCTGAGGTCTCAATCTGACTGAGCTGCTTCACATCAGGTTCCACCATTCACTGCCACCATAAGCCATTATTTGTATTTCAGCATAATCTACCCAGTTATATTACAAGAGAAGTGGTTCTAGGAACATTCAAATAAAATTGCATTAATGACCAGGTGACTATCCTTGATATCAATCTCCCTGTACCCCTGTTGGATGAACCAGAATGTACCATAAAAAGGACTATCTGGCCATCAACCTTCAGCAATTATAAAAAGCACTAATGTACCTAATGTACAAGGACAGCTTTAACACTGGGACACTCCAGGTCTTCTGTTGAGTCACTAGCACGATGTGTGGCAGCTGTTATCAGGGTCAGAGGTGGTCAAACACAGTACGATGCTGCTCTTTCTATTTATATAGTCGGTGAGTGGAGGAGTGGAGGAGTTTTGAGATTGGAAGGAGCATTTCAGTGCCTGTGCTTATTTGACATCATTTTTGTGCCCTGTTTGTATGTGGCAGAATGCTTCACTTTACAAAGGGAGGTTCGGAGACACAAGAGCACCAAAATAACATCTCATGGTTTCTGTTTTTAAGTCTGCAAACTTGTGTATCCTTTCGGAAACGGAACACAGTCTCACAATCTCTCCTTTAAACCAGAGGCACCAGATTTAGTTGACCTAAATATAAATGTATAAAAACCCTTCAAATACAAAACCTGAATCTTTCATCCTTGAAACCTTTGGAAACCAAAGTATTACCTGCCAATTTCCTCCCCCAAGACCGTCTCTTTTTCACAGCCTCACAGAAGCTTTAAGTCTCACTCTACAGGACTGACCTCTCAATAAGCCAATGATACTATATGTGTCAGTCCCTTGTTAAGCATCCCAGTAAACTCTTGAGCTGACTGACACTGGGTCAGTTTGGCTTAATACTGTTATATGAGGTAGTAAATGAGAGGGTGAATTAATGCCTTGATATCAGATTGTGGCAGTGGATGGAAGAGAGGACCTTAGGCAAGACAGACTTGATCTTCATTCCCAGTAGACATTAATGATGTTACATCACTACTGTATGTCCTTCCTTCTTTTACTTATGTTTAACATAACCATGAAATGTGCATGCAAAATCCTTGCAGATTTCTGGAAATAAATGTTTAAACTTTTAACTGCTCCTAAGGTTGGGGGTGTGGGGGTGTGGGGTGGGGGGGGGGGGTGGAGTAATTAAAGAAATAAATGTATGGGAGTTTCTAAGATGCAGTGCTGTCATCCTTAAATTTTTGGTAAAATGTTGTTTGCTCCTTCTCTAGTTGTGCTGGTTGTCAGTTCTCTCCACCCAGCAGCCAGGCTGGAGCCAGCCTTGCAGCTGTCCACAGTCCAACATTACATAACAAGGCTGCATCACAAACCCCCCTCCAGCCACTTTGCAGCCTCTCCACCATGACACTGTCACACTGCTGAAGAAAAGACAAGAGGAAAAAGTTGGATCCCTGCTTGAGCGACAGACACACAAAGTCCTCTTGTTGTAAGATTTGCTTACTGAAGGCCAAATTAACGAGGTAATGCAGTGCTATAATTGCTCATTTTTTTCCTTGTTGCCATGGACCAGTAGTCCGTGTGTAGGCAGATTTGTGAGCTGAATGTATATGTACTAGTACATACAGAATTAAGTCTACAGAATGGCAAAACAAATTTCCCACGAAGCTCTGCTCAAATGCTAATGAGAATTAGTATGAAGGTAACAAGACACAGGTTACCTTTTGCCATCTGTGCTTTGAATTTCGTGTTAAATGCTCAAATCTGTAACAAAACGCCACAACAGTTATTAATGAGGTATAGGAGGACTTTTCTCTACTTAAAATATGCACGAGAACAACTGATTTTGGAATGGTGATGTGTGTGGTAAATTGCAACAAATTCATACAAAACTAGTAATAAAACAATTGTTCATTGCTTACAGAACTATTGCCTATAGCACAGACTATACACTTAATTTCACAAGGGTGTATGGATTTCGCCAAGTGCACAAAGTTGCCCAACGGGAGGAGAGTGTCAGTGCATCTCTCAGAGAAAGCATATGGATCACCACTGGGGTCAGTGATATTATATGAGAGTATTTGAGCGTATTCAATATAACACATAGGTTCTTTTCTTTTCAGTGTAGTGCAGTAGAACAATGCAGCGTAGAGCATGGATGGGTGCTATATATATATATATATATATGACAGTGCCACAGCTGCAATGTATGATTTTGTGAATCTACGCTGATGATTCATTTTTAGAGCCGTTTCTGGTTATTTAAAGTGACAATGCATGAGAATCTGTTGTATTTCACCACACTACGCTAGCAAAGCTCAGCAGGATCACTTTCTAACATCATATGAAAAAGATAATCAAAGGATGAGTCTTTGAAGATTTATTATCAATCATATTTAGACAGCACAATCACCTCCAGCTTTCCTGTCATGTTTTGCTCATGAGCTTGACAGAGATGGACTAATTGTTTAGCGGGAAGAGGATGTATTTAATGCTTTTGAGGCCTATGACATTTCATTATTTTTTATTCAAATGTTTTTGGAGTAAAGGCCACGGAAAATCCTCAGGATAAAACATTGAAGAACTGTATGCTTGGATTCCACTGGATTGACAACAAGCAATAAGCAGCAGACTGTGTATCTGAATGTTTGTGTCCATATGAACATGTTTGTGGGGTAGTGCATTGTGTTTGCCCACATCCACAGGGAATCCAGTAATGGGGGTAGCAATGAATTAGCCAGTGTTTTATGTCAGTTGCTAAGCAAACTAGGTCTGACATGACAGAATGCAACTCTACAGTGTGTCCCACCTACGCAATACTTCTATCTCCTCCGAGAACCCCATTATGCAGTCTGTCATGTTAACTCTGTGCACACTGTGCTGTAAAAACAAGGCATCCTTGTGTGCTAAAAGTATAACATGAGCCAACATTGTTTAACTCAAACGAGGAAAGTTTTCATATCGTCTGTGTCAGTGTGTGGAAGACCAGTTAATTAACCTCCAGTATAGAAGCTCTAATTAGGCCCGGGGACCCATTAGAAATATTAATATCACACTATCCATTACTTAAAGAGCTATACTAAGAAAGGTGTCCTGCCCCCAGCTCACAAATCAAGTTGATCTTAGGCTAAAGTATCAACACACACCAAATTTAGCGCAAGTTCTGTTTAAAGACTTGCTGTTACATCTACAATGTGACGTATTAAAATCTGAACCCTGGGTGCAGCCTGCTCCAGCTCATCCTATGAAATGCAACACATGTCACAACAGAATAGTTGCAATCTTGCTGTATCTAAACCTAAAACACTGTCAATCAGAAATGTTCCCATTACTACAGTTAGCCTACTGCACCTGTCAGTTACTCTGCTGTTCTTGACTATATTAAACTGTGCTTATTACGGTAACTAGAACAGCAGCTCTCCACATACACGCAAACTGTCAAGGTGCTTTTACCAACGCTGCTGCTGAACTGGCATTAATTGTGCAGAGGCAGAAGAAATTTAGACGTTTAAAAATTATGTTTCCTCAAGACAGACTGCAGCACTACATCATGTTGATATTATAAATTATATTATATATAAAATCTAAATTATTTTGACATTTATCCAAAATGTTCTGTGGAATCATTATTCTACATTAGTGTAGCTATTGTGTCAGTTGTTGTTATAATTGAGGATGTAAAGTCTGTAAAGGACATAAAGTTGATTCCTTTATCATTTCGACAGAGAGTTACTGAAATAAAACAGCTTAATCTGCTTTCTTTTGGGGTACCCACTGAAACTCTGGACCATCGTTTAGGTTACACTTCTTCCCACACGTTTCGTATAGCTTGCTCTTGTTTTCTAGCCCTGTACTGTTTGACAGTCACTCAGCAAACGCCTCCTGTGTCACCTTGAGAATCACTGACACGGATAATTAAGTGTTTCAATCAACCAACCTTCATGATGCCGCAAGGTACATTTCCGGCTCCCTGACTTCTTTCGGCGGAATTATCACGGCTGCCACTCCCGATTCTCGGACTGCCGTGCTCCCTGTACCGTCCATTGGTGTAAACTCCTTCGGCCCCGTAGCCCTGGGGAGCGGCCAACACATCCAAATACGCCCGGGTACCGGTCAAGGGCAGCGGGGCTGCATCGCCAGTGATTCCCGCTGTGTTGGTCGCGCCCTGGGCTGGCGGGACGCCGATGGCAGGGTCCGACAATTGTCCCGACACAGCATCTGAAGCGTGTACCCCTGCCATGATCCACCGGTGTTACAGCGAAGCCCTCCCCTCCACAGCGTAAAAACAGCCCATTTTCTCACAGCACGGTGGACTTGTTGTTGTCCTCTTCAACGGATCACTGCTGGTCCATCGCTGGAGCGCACGGTAGCGTGTGAAGCCGGACAGAGGATGAGGCGTCCTGGTGAAATAATGAGCAGACGCGACCTTCTCCAATTAGCTCTCTGGAGGCATGTGCTCAAAACCACTGGACCTACGCTGAGGGTTTGCTGTAGACGTTTCTGTTTACAGCTCACACTTTAAGTGCGCCTTGTCCTTTGTTCGCCACGGTCGCTTGTGACTCCGCTGTGCGCATCGCCTCACGTCCTGCACACTTCTCTGCGGTGACTGCAAACGGGAGATCTTCCCCTCTCAAATGCGTCCGCGGGACAAATTCAAGACTGCGAGGGCGCAATCGCAATAAGCTCACAAAAGCGTGCACGCCACCGTGTGCGTGTACAGTTAAAACCAGTATCTTGCACGCGCATTCTCCTTATTTTGACAGTTTCAAATAGTTTAAGCAGAACATTTAGCATTTTTTGCACTAATTTTACAGCTGGATGACAGGAAATATCACCATCAAATCCCACTGATCTCACTCTACCATTTACCAGACAACAGGCTCTCCACAAGAGGGAGCTCAACAGAGAATTAAAAATAATTATGGGTTTCATAAAGTCCATAAATCCATATAATGTGTATATATTTAACTTTAACAGATGTGTACAGTATTGTGTAAACGTCTAAGGCCACCTTTAGATTTGTTGTTCTGCCAGTACTATTATGACCATATACTATACTTATTTCTTAGTCTACATATTAGAATACTAGAAATTAGAAGTAGAAAATATAGGAAATGCATTATTAAAGTGAAAAAACAAAAATATTTGAAGAAAAAACACCTGTAGTGACAAGTGAGACAAATATTGATTGTGATCTCTGTAGAGGAATCTGAAAAGGTACAAAAATGGGAGTGGAAGACCTGTCAAAATCTGACGAGGAGTTTCTTCTTCTTCTACTTCTTTCTTCTTCTTTGAGAGACTGGAAGAAGTCCAGCAAGGACCTGGCTCAGAGTCTGGCAGCTTCATCTGCCAGATTCTGGCAGTTGATCCTTCTATAGTCTGAAAACCCTTGACCAGCAATGGACCAGATTTTGTGTTTCTAGTTGTTTTAATGTAAAACTGAAAACTAAATATATATGACCATCATAACATTGCTAAAAAACTAATCTAATGGAAGCCTAAGAACTTTGCACAATACTGTTTATACTTTCAATTGCAAGTTGTGGCTTATATATTCAGTCATTGTGTTTTGTTTTTTTTCCATCTGGTCTGTCCTGTGTTTTTCTACAAATGAAAATTTGGATAGTGCCATCCCACTCCAAAGTTGAACAGCTTATAAATCTCTGCAATGAACGCTCTGATTATTAAACTCCTTACACTGTCTATAGGTTTTAATAGAGAAATGTAAAACAGTAAATAACCACAAACCCACAACCACAAACAAACAAAAAGTGTTGAAACTGCTGCAATTGCTGTTACTTTCCTCGTCTATAGGTGGTGCAGGTTGGAATAGAAGTGTAGGTCTGAATCTGTCTCATCCTGTACAATATCCATCTCTGCAACTGGATTATGCAGACTGATTCTAGCGTCTGGTGCTTTAAATCAGATCAGGTGATGTGTTGCTATGCAGAACAGTACAGAGAAAAGTCTTACCCAACATCTAACTGCACACTAGACATTAAATACCATAAGATCTGAGAAAGTGTAACTCTTTTGGAATTGTGACATTAGTTCGAACTGCAACTGCAACTGCAATTTAGAGCAATAATAATGGTTATAATTAAGGCAATACATGTCTCCAGCAAATGTTCTAGAAGAATAGTAACAGACAATACAGAAAACGTTGACACTTTATTGTAATTTTACAGTATCACTCTGCATCAAAGATACACCCTTCCTCCACCCCAGCTGTCCTGTTTTAGGTATTGATTTGAAGACAATCAGCAGAAGGGAACAACAGAAGGGAGACCATTAATCCTATTTACTCATTTACAAATGATTTCAAAGTAAACTGGAAAGACTGCAGTTGTGCAACACCAATACATGCAGTCTAACCTTGGCACCTATGTTTCACATATCATAAAACTGAGCATCTGCTGAGGCTAGGCTAAAATAAACAACAACAATGGTAATAATCAATGTGAGGCCAATGCACGTCATCAGATGAGACATGACAAATAAGATGGGATAGTGCAATGTCATTTATAACCCACTGAGGAGACAAATCAAATCTCACCTAATTTCTACAAAAGGAGTCATGCAGCAGAGAATGTGACTGACAGCGTTCATTCATAATTGTCAAATATAGGCAGATTAGTCTGAATCTAAACACGCAGGCCTGATTCTACATCCAGCTTATTCTCATTCATATAAATGCTGCAAACAATGGGGAAATTATTTCTGGAAAATAGCAACACTCACATGACATGCAGCAAATTACTGTAAACTGTGTGTCATCATTGGATCATGGGTTTTGTCAGTGGGTCAGACAGTTTATAGAAACTAAGGGTCAGGTTCAAAAGTGCAACTGGTTCTGGTTGGATATTTTCACAGACACTGATGGTGATAAGTGGTGTAATCTGCACCCAAAACACTGCCTCTTTAATTCCACTCAGTTCAGTGAATGAGGATGACTTACATGTGAGCCATCCTTGAGAGCTACTCCTATAGGATGGCCAAATTGAGAGGGAGAAGTGAATGCAATCTATGAGGAATAAATAAAAGAGGAAAAGAGCGATGTTTGGAGGAAAGGATGGCGTGCAGGCTGAGACAATAAATGAATACAAAGATGAGGCTGCATAGATTTCATGCAGCCTTCTTTTCACTCACTCACTCTCACTGCCCCCCTCCTTCCCCTCATGGTCTCTCAGGGTCATATATTATGCATTTTCAGAAATAATTTAGCAAAACTTCTGCTTTTAAAAGCCTCCCAACGTGGCCCAGCTGTCCCACTTTAATGTGAAAGGGTCTCTGACGACCAGTCTCCAAATCCAAACATGAGCTACACGTGGACTGGGTCAGAACAGGTGAGTCCACAAGATGCAACCACTTGTTAAAGGAATCTCTCATCAATCAACCCATAAATACCATAAATCACAGCACACCGTAAATACATCAGGAGTTGATGAACAACCATATCAGGAGTGATGGAAAGAGATAAAGATAACCTTTGTTAAACTGTGGGAAAAATAGCTCAGATAAATCTGTGAGTGAGAGAGAAACTGAAATACAGAGAACACTGTCAGCGGTGAACACAGAAACGGCAATGTCACTCTAAAATAACACCCTTTTTGTTTTCCATTGAGGTTTTCTAAAGTTTCCTGTGGCAGGATGTCAGTTTTGGCTGTGTACAGTATGGCACCACTCCCTAGTGTTGCAGTAACTGTCAGGTTCAAACCAATGGATCGCCATCGTAATACCTTCAGGCCTCTGACAGCTCTCTCATCAGCAGATGCCAGGCAATTGTGGCTGGCTATTGATTGAAGTCCCCTAATCCCAGTTGGCTACAGGAGAATAGAAGAGAAGGTCACTGGGTCAAATATTTAGCATTTATTAGCTCTAAAGAATTTAGTAGAAAGCCAGACATTAGTCATTGTGTTTCCTCACACCTTCTTTTTTCATTGACATTGAACAGCATCAGTTATAGTTACCCTTCAATAATTTCAAAGGAATATACTGAGATAAAGATGAAATCACAAGAACAATAATGTTTGTCTCACAGATACATGTGTGATGTGTTAATTGTACATTTCGGTGATATCTACATTTCCTGCTGCTCACAGCTGGGGAGCGGAAGGTGCGTCTTTCTGAGCTTTGTCACCGCACTTCCTGTGTCTGCCCATGTGATTATCAGTCCAACAGGAACAGAAACCATGCACAAAAACCTTCCCATCAACACTTTTTATCTAGTGTGGTTTCAGCAGTGTAATGTTGCATTGCTAGTTACCCTTTAAGGGTAATATCTATGCAATCTAAACAAAAGGGGCACTCCCACCACCAAAAATCAAAACAAATTTTGGATATTTAATATCATGTAAGCACTTATGTGTGGCAAAAACAGGATCTAATTGTTTCATGATGCCGTAGAAATAAAAACTATATTCAATTCAGCTTTATTTCTATAGCCTCAAATCATAACAAATGTCATCTCACGGCACTTTACATAGCAAGGTTTAGGACCTTGCAAAATATAAGTATTTACAGAACTATAGAGAAAACCCAACAGTCCCACTTGACGAAGCACTAGGCGACAGGGGAGAGGAAAAACTCCCTTTAACGGAAGAAACCTCCAGCAGAACCAGGCTCAGGGTGGGCGGTCATCTGCCTGTAGTGTAGGATAACTCAGGCCTAATTTTTTAATTTGTTTTATGATAAACAAAGACACAAGTGATGATTTCCCACCTACAACACAAGTATGTCACACGTATTTATGTGATTATACTTCAGTTTACGATGTGTTGAAAC
>JAUBNQ010000027.1:8927744-8940870 GCA_032353495.1 Ctenopoma kingsleyae
TCCAGTCAGGATTTAGAGTAAATCATAGTACAGAAACAGCACTTGTTGAAGTCACCAATGATCTTCTCTTAGCTTCAGACCAAGGGCTTCTTTTCCCCCTCGCAGTGTGAATCCTGCATACGGGAAAGTGGCTCAGAGCCACTGGTCTGTGTGGGTTGTGAGAAGGAGAGACAGAGAAGATCGCCAGTTTACCTTGTTTATGAGCTCCTGTCCTCCTTCTCTGTCTCTGTCCACTATCGTGCCATCATTGCATGTTATTAACTTTGTTTGTTCTCTCCCCCCTAGTTGTGCTTCATCCTCTCTCTCCCTCTCTCGCTGTATATTTCTGCAGGTATCCTCGACCTTGGAGCTGTAGTTACTGGTCCTGCCAACCTGCCCAGTGTTTCATCTGCTGCTCGTTGTTGTTGTCTTGATCTCTGTTATCTGCTGTTCTTTTCTCTCTCCTCTGTCCACTCAAAGCAGATGACCGTCCACCCTGAGCCTGGTGCTGCTGGAGGTTTCTTCCGTTAAAGGGAGTTTTTCCTCTCCACTGTTGCCTAGTGCTTGCTCAAGTGGGATTGTGGGTTTTCAACAAATATTCTGTATATATACATTTTGTGTAAGGTCCTAAACCTTACACTGTAAAGTGCCTTGAGATGACTTATGTTGTGATTTGGCACTATACAAATAAAGTTAATAAAGAATTTATGTAAATTGTGTGTGTGTTATTTTCAAGTTAATTCAATTTGAGTAGAACTTATGACGAGAGTATGTACATTAGTGTTTGTTTCCAGGCCACTTCAGAACTTGAACTTAAACATAACTTCCCAGCATGCATTGTCTGAATCTCTTCTTTTTTGTGTTTTGAACAACCTATTCATGATGGAAGCTTTCTGTGTGTCTTTAACAGAATTAAATTAAATTCATGTTTATTTATTTTCATAATAATAAAAATAATACTACTCTTGATCAAGGATAGTGTCAGTCCCTATTCAGCAAAGTTATTGGTGTTGTCGTTATACCTACTCTGGTACAAGATGGCAACAATAGCTGCTTTCAGTTCTTCACGTCAAATGTGGAACTGATTCTTGGCCAGGTCTCCATTGAGGCTGCTAATCTCTGTGGGATCTACCTGATTAAGTAAATGTTAAACGCAAATTTTTATAAACTGTAAAATGTCAAAAGCAAATATATCTGTGAAGATTGTCCAAGTCATTGAACAGTCAACTCAGCTTATTATACTATACTATTATATGGAACTTGTTTTCTCAGGTTATGTTAACTGAAGTAGTTTTACATTCTCAAAGCTCATAAAATAACTTTGAATTAACATTTTTTACCTTCATTCACAACTTTGTCCTAAGTTGAGTTAACTCACATTTTCAAAGCAGCAGGAGAATTTATGTTTCCCATTGAAGCAACTTGAAATTATTTATAATATTTATTTATAATATATATAGGTTTCATCAGCAAAAGTTCACTCACCTCCCCCTCTTTCTGCAGAGTTCATACAACATGTGTTTCTTTGCCTATCATGGTACATGCATTCAAAAAAATGCATGTTCTGTGTTTGTGGAAATAAACTCCTATATGGGTGTCTAGTTTCAGTAGTTTCAATAGTCACCCAAAACAAATAATCTCTAGTAACTACTGCTAAATACTTTGCAATATAGACAAGAATACCATTAATGCGTTTTGCTAATTATGACATAACTTTGTCTAGATAAATAAAGGAGGACTAAAATAAACAACTGACTCCACTGTCTGCCCTCTCCCTTGTCTCTACTCCACACCCTTCTGTCCTTCTCCCTCTGTCACTCCCTCAGTCCAGCTGCTCCGTGACAGAGGCTATGCGTTATCACACCCACGCTGAGCCAGCATTTATAAATAACATCTCAGCGTATAACTGCAGGGTGTAAAATTAAGCCCGTAATTTACTTTCAGTAGTTCCATACAAACTACAGTTTGTTGTTGTAGTGATATTATAAGAAAAACAAAGTATATTTAAAAGCTAATTCACTGTGTTGTCTACAGGTACAAAACACACTAACCTTTAAGCAGCATAAATGAAAAGAAGACATATATTTTAAATAGTAGGACTGTTTATGAAAAGATGGGAGAAGGTGGTGGGGGTTAAGGGCCAGCCAGCCAAGCAAACCTTGAAATTGAGAGCAGAACAGCAGTCACATTGTCCCAGCCAAGCCAAACATCCTCATTACATCACAGTACAGATTTGGCAACTTCTGCACTCCTGCATGCAAACACTGGAGTTGGCCAAAGTACAATCTTGTCAACTCCTCAACTTTTCAGCAGACAGACAATACAAATACAATCACTGTCGTGAATCATCTCCAGACTGTAACACGTGACCAACATTCACAGAGATTTAAGGAATCTGTTCACAGAAGTATCAGCTGGATATGCTTCAATATCAGCACAAGGTTATATTAACCTGTCCCTCAGCCTCATCTGTGGTGCAGAGAAGAGGGTGAGGTGTAAAAGATATCAAACACACATGAAGCTGATGAAGATAACAAACAAGCATGACAGATGATTCACGTTGAATAAACAAAATCTAAAAACGATAGAAGAAGACATAGGAAACTTCTTGTCACAGAAGAGCACATGGGAAGCTACTGTGCCAGGAGCTCAACGCAAGGGACAGACAGCTACAAGAAGGCCTTTCTGCTGTCCAACGTGCCCTTAGGTCCTGTTGCTCTACTCTAACCCACATCCTATCATGCTGTCAACATGAGGAAAATCACTCATTAGCTCAGTGATGTGTGCACACACACACGTGTTCAAGCGTGAAGGTGGTGACACAGGTCTCCATCTATTGTATCACATTTGAATGTGGAAAAACTTTAATTAAATATGACTAACAAGACTAAATTAGCACTAAAAGGGAACACAATTGATGATGTGATGAGTAAATCACATTAGGAGTTGAACAACTGTGCCCTTTAGGCCCTTCCTTTCATGTACAGCGTCAGCTCCTGTTCTTTTCCTGTTTTGCAACATGCCACACAGAGATCTTTTAGAGGTAAATGTTTCTGTGTGTCTATGTGTGTGTGTGGTCATATTAGTTACAGTTTGTAAGATAATAGAGTTATTCAATTTTCAATTTTCCCCGCTCTTAAAGGATGATACACACTAAACATGTGATGCAGTTTATGAGTAAGATGATTCTTTACAGAAATAGTCCAACCAATAAAAGTTAAACATTGCTATAGAACAAATACTGTATTCACATGCAGCAATCTGTCATTTGTGAATCTGTATAGTGAGAATTGTACTGTTAATGTTTGAAGTTAAAGATGACATGAGAATAGGTATTTTTTCACTTAAGACATAACGAATTTTCAGGCCAAGCTAGACATTTTGGAAATACACTATTAGTCCGGACTGACATGTTGACAGGCTGTTCAGGTCCAGAGAGAGCAAAGGACTCCCAAATCGTCATTCTCCTTTCACCATGCTTCGTCGGTGGGATGATGTTCATGGTTATCTTTTCATGCCAACGCAATGTTGTGTGTTCTCTACCACCCAAAAATAAGAAACATCGGAGTGCCCCTGAAGTTTGCAGAAGACTGCCTTACAACTCAAAACACAAAAGGAGAACCACAAACCAACATGAAAACATTATCCCGGCAGTGACGAATGGTTGAGGGAGCTCTTTTGCTGCCTCTTGACTTGGACAGCTTGGAAAATGTTATTATTTTATTGTTTAATTGTGAACATACAGTATGGCTGTTATGTTAACAGAAAACATATTCAGGTTGCAATTACATACCCCACAAAGACGTATTTCCGATTGCAGTTTAATGGTATAGAAATAAGTAATAAGTAAATAATTAATTAATTTTTAATTAAAATTTTTAATAATTTTTAGGAGACTGGGTTGCCTCCTCTGAGACCATCAAAAGCAGAGGAATGTACTGAAGGCAATGTGCCTCCTTGCTAAATTTATGAACTGCACCTGAAGTTCCCAAAGTGCAACAAAAAGCTCAAACTTTAAAGGTGAGCTCATGTTTAATATTTAAAATCTACTAAATCAGCTTCTAAGTGTAGGACTACACTGTTCCCATATAATGTACAACACTACTTTTAGGATGGAAATGGCAAAAATGTTCGACATGCATGTCAACAACAATGTGTCATTAATTGCAGTAGTTTTCAGTGCATTGTGTGTTTATTATTGAACAAGACATTTTAGGCAAACTATTGAATATTAAATGACTAATGAGCATTCAATTTTAAAGTTTTGTAATTCCAATTTATAAGTTGAATAATTGGCCAAAAAGTTGATTTTTCTGCACATTCCTAGTACAAATGTTTGGCTTTAAGGCAATCACAAACCAAGAAAATAACCAAGGCTGAATAAAAAGCACTGGCAGAGGTTGATAAATAAAAATAAAAGGGCACATTTAAATCTGCCTGCAGCCACAATATCATTTGTTAAAGTGCATTGTGCTATTGGTAATGATGTCTGAATGCCAAACAGCGAAATTGTATAAGAATTCATGGCACAGGGCCAGAGGGGTGAGGGCAAAACTAGACACAGAGCTGTCAGTGTGACGCAGCACAGAACAGTGCTCCTTAGGAGGCAATGATGCACTGTTGTATTCGGTTCAGTATAAGGGCCTTTGACCATTGACAACCTGAAATAGTCATATTGAAATATTATAACACTAATCATCCATTTCTGCCACAGCATTAAGTTACTAAATCAAAAAACTCTTTTACAGTCCAGTCCAAAGGGAGTTTAAAGATAAATTCACACTTGCATCAATTCTATTGGCACCAACACATGATTCATTCCATCAATAGTATTTAATTATCTGTTGATGCTTTGAAAATGTCAGCACCTTTTTAAATTCAGGTTCATAAGGAACTAAACAGTTATCTTAAAAACAATCACTGGCTGACTCAATGGACCACACTGTCATTCAGTTTGACGAAACAGATGGCACAACAGCCACCGTTACCGTTACTGCTGTTAGTATGTCCAAATACAAGCAGTTCAGTACTGAAGAGCTGAAATGCAGCCTTGTGTATTGTGCTGTTAGAGAGACAAACACTTCAGAGTGACAGACCAAATGTATTGTGGAAAGTGATAAGAGTAGCCTACAGGTAGCCCTGTTGCCCGCAGTGCTACAGTGTCTGCTGGCTGTGATGATGAATCACGACAAAAAAAGAAAATAAAAGAAAATTGTAAGCATTATATAGCTGCTTTCACAGAGGTAATCAGTGGGGTGGTGGGGGGTTGTTGTGTTGCTACAGATACTTTCTCACACATCACCTAAACATCTGTAAGCGTCAACACACTTGCCACACTTCCTTTCTTTAATGACTCTTTAATGACACACTACAAGTCACTGTAGACTACAGTACACAGCAACTTTAAAGGGACAGTTTGCATTTTATCTTTAGACAAGTTGGAATAAGTTATTCAGTGGTAATGTCACTGAGGCAGGATATTGGCTGATGCTGCAACATCTATGAATGTGGTTTAAAGAAAAACATCAACAACAACTTTGGCAGACATGGTACCGTATGGGTTTTGAAGTTCAACAATGTTACCACACCCCAGCTGCCCTAACAACATTGAGACACTATGTCTACATTGTTTGGGAGATGTAAACAGGAAGTATATTGTTGTTAGCTGTGGGCTACAACATTTTTTAGACTGTATTTGTTTGCTGAATGTTTGCAATGTATGGTTGTACCGAAAGATATTAATGGATTACTTTAATGCTGAAGGAAACTTCTGTTCACTAAGCAGATTCACTGACACTTCTTGAAAATAGACACCAGAGGAATGGCGCAAGTCACACTTAATCTAAAAATGTGTATCACGTCTATACGTTAACTTCACTGTTTGCAGGGTTGTGACTGTAAACAGGAGTACACATTTGAACACAAATTCAGCTTCAGCTGCAACTGGTGAGTGAGCCAAATCAGTGGGCTTCACGGCTTGAAAGCTTTAGGAAGAGACACTTCACTCATAAAGATACAACCTCAGACAGCTTTATAGCTGATCAGATTTTCACAGTAAAAGAGCAGCAAAAGTTAGCGAAGTAATTTAGGACACAGGAAAGTTTTGTGTAACAAAATAACTGATAATTAGCTATTAGCTAAAAGAAACCCATTTCTTTAGAAAAGTTTAGACTTTTTCTAAAATGCAATAAACTGATTTGTTAATTCACATGAACCTATATTTAACTGACAGAACTGAAGTTTAGTCAGTGTTATTGTTGACCAACTTTATTAGATTTTGTAAACAGAAGCAAATTTAGAGTTTGATGCCTGCAACATGCTTAAAAAAGTTGGAACAGATGCATCATTTCCACTGTATTACATCACATTTCTTTTTAAATACAAATTTAAAGCATTTGGGACCCAAGGACACTAATTGTTGCAGTTTCGCAAGTGAAATATTTGTCCATTCTTGTTCAACAGTCCGTAGTCTACATTGTCTGATTCTCCTCTTCGTGATGTGCCATACATTTTCAACAGGAGACAGATTTGGACTGCAGGTAGGCCAGTCAAGCACACACACTCTTGTCTACACAGCGACACTTGCTGTAGCAGGTCTAGAATGAGACCTTGCATTGTCCTGCTGAAATGCAGGACTACACTGACTTGCAAGGAAACGATGTTGCCTTGATGGCAACATATGCCACATGCATAATTCTCTCTACAATACCAACATATACAGTATGCAAGTCAGAAATTAGAAGAGCTCTGCAACACCACTTAGTTAATGGAAGGATTTTCATTATTATACCAACTCGTTTCAGCACAAGGTCTTCATCAGGGTAATTTAGAGGATGTGTATCTATACATCTTTTACTTGGTTAAAGGGATATGATACTGATATGATTATCCAGTGGTGACTACACATAGCCTCCAAAGGCCATTTGATTAGTGTGGATGGTTTCCTGAAAACAAGCTTAAAGATGGACGCCTCTGACCACAAAACACGTTTCCACTGTCTTCGATCTACATGGACTCTGCAGCTCTGCAGTATTTCTGGTACTGATGTATAGCTTCCTATTTTCTGAACTTCTAAGTATCTTATCTGCCTCTGTGGCAATTTTTTTAATGTATTGCAAGTATCAAACCATAAAAATTATATTTACAAAATACAATTCAGTTGGTCTGCAGAAAGTATTGCACATTTTACAAAAGTTCCCGTGTTTTGTGGAAATGGGGTTTGTATTATGTGTTATAATTCTTTATCCTACTGGCTTCACACTGGCTTCTACTTTAAGATGAAAGTTCTTCTCACAGACAGGAGACCACAGACTAACAGACTGAGGAACTCTCATTTCCTGGCCCATTAACTTTATTTCAATTCTGACTGTTCGGAGATAGTAGAGAGGCCATAACTTATATCATTGATTGTTTTTTAATGGGTTTTTTTTTCTTTACCTATAGAGGTCTGACACAGTTTCTGTATGATCATATATATATATATATATATATACTGTATATAAAAGAAGTTGAACTATAGTAAAGTAAATAAACAAACTCAAAAACAAAATTGGAATATCCTGCTGCGTCAGTGGCCCCTCCGCACTGTGTGCACTGTGCCTGTGTTTAGCTCCTACTTGTACACCCTGTGCTTGATGAAACACCAGACCTTAGCAATCTATTATTTCTGTATTAACGGCTGGAGCTATGAGTGAGCAGAGCAGCCTGCAGGATGAATGATGGAGCAGCAGTCAGTATGAAGTGGTATCAATCAGAGAGCCATAATATACTGCAGGTGACATCACCCTGCTGGATTCAACTATCCAGTCTGAAAAATATTGGCCTGCTGCACAACGACAGGGGACATTGGTGTATAGATGCCTGGGATTTGAGTCTACTACATGGAGAATGTCAAGAATTTCAGCACACGGTTATTCTTTTGTGTAACTTTATACAGAAGTACATTTAGTGAAACATGTTTTGGTAGCAGAGAAGCCTTACTTAACTAGTGATGACATGTGGCAATGGTGGCATTTTGCAACCTCAAGAGCAGCAGACTATTTAAAGGAGTTGGCCTAGTAGAGAAAAGCTGCAATATCTTTTCATTGTATTGCGATCACTGGTTTAAGATCCCTAAGTGATGTTTTCAAGTCAACAGTGAGTACAGCGAAAGTGAAAATGTCATCATTCATTTCTGAAAACTTACATGGTCTTACAAATGCAGTATGTGCAAATTTTCAGGAAATATTTTCAAACAATTGCTTCGTACACTTGGATTAGCCCGGGGCTCACTTTTGCTAAAGCAGTTCTGAGTTTTTAGCATAGTATGATTACAAAATCACAGCGTGGCTAGATATACACACCATGCAGTGTCAATCAGTGCTTCACATGGAATGCCTCTTGCAAATCTCTATCGCTGTGTGTACTCACTGAATCCCTGACAGTGTGACCTCATTATGCTCAGCTGGCCTGCTAGCCTTTGAACCCCCTGCCCCAGACCCCTTACAGCCAGAGCTCAACCAGCCAATGATCTGGTTTGTTTCCCCAGCTCACACGCTCCAACCATCTGGACAGATGCCTAAGAGCAAGTCAGGGTATTTCCTATGTCAAAATAAAAGTCTGAAGTTCTGAAACACTTTCAAGTGTGAGAATGAAGTGCAGCACAGTCATATTGCACGTAAGATGCAGAGTACAATTGTTCTGCTGAGGCTAAATAAATTGCTGCAAATAATACTGCTACAAAGCACAAAAACCAGAATAACCAGACACAAACTAGCAGCTGTTGAGCTGTCACATCTTTCTCCACAGCATTCATGCTATAATTAACACAAAAGACAGCAAAGCTAGTCTACTGCAAACCTTTATATTGCATATTGCCTCTGGAAATGCAGATTGTTTTAATTTTACATTTTACACAAGCAACTACAAAAGGCTTGTGTTTAACAATATTAAAAGTGTACTTATCTTCCCAACACCAATCAGTTTTAGTCATTCATTCATTCATTTTCCTAACTGCTTGTCCTCGAAAGGGTCGCGGGGGGTGCTGGAGCCTATCCCAGATGTCATCGGGCGAGAGGCGGGGTACACCCTGGACAGGTCACCAATCCATCACAGGGCTCCAATCAATTTTAATGATATTATATTGGATATTCTTTAGTTATAAGGTTTATTTTTTTGTACAATTAACTTTATTTTCTTAACATTATATTATTGCCAATTCCTTGCTTTACTTCTCCCATTTACAATGTAATACAGACTACGTCTGAGTGCACCAAAACAAATTTTAAATCAATCACTCTCTTTCAAATGCATTAAGATTTACACTAAAGATGACAATTTGTTCAAGGTAACAGTATTTCCAATTGGATTTTCATTTTGTATTGGCATGAATGGAAAAGCTGTCCATCAATGGTATACTAAAATAGTTGCAATAGTTGTACAATTCAACCTTCTTCTTTCTTTTCATCAATTGCAACTACAGAAATTAAAAGCTATATGAGTCTGCATCTGTCTTTTTTATGTGTATACTGTACTATAAGATAAAACATGCAAGCCAGCCATAGCATGTTGTTAGCCACAATTCACACTAAGCATTTCAGAGAGAGAAACTGTAAGACCAGAATAATACATCCTATAAAACAGTGACAAATCATGCTTAACATTATCAAAAGCAGTTACTGTATTTGCCTTATCTGGGTCTGCTTTGTATGCAACAGTGACAACTCATTGAACTTCCCTATTCTTTATTAGACGTTGAATTTGGTCTATACAGTGCTGTGAAAAAGTATTTGCCTCCTTCCTGATTTTTTATTTTTTTTTGCATATTTGTCACAGTTAAATTATTCAGACCATCAAACAAATGTCTTTATTACACAAAGATATCCCAATTAAATAGAAAATGCAGTTTTCAATGATGATTTCATTTATTAATGGAAAGCAGCTGTCCAAACCTATATTAAAATTTCTTTGATGATCTGAATCATTTACGGGTGACAAATGCAAAAAAAAAAAAAATTTAACAGCTCTGTATCTGCATTTATGCAACCATAAGGATTACAGTATGAGTCTGTTTACATTTGTTAATGTGTAGATGTGTGCATCCATGTGTGTTGGTGTCAACTACAGAGAACCAGTGGGTGACATTATATAATCTGAGGCCCAGAGGGAGCGTTAAATGTGGACATGGCCTGCAGCTCAAGTTCATGGCAGCAGGAACGCCAGCTTGTTGGAGTAGAGCCACTTTTGGAGATGAACCCTGAAATCAGAAAACCCCTGAGCAGATACAGACAGCAGGGACCAGCGAGTCAGTTGTCACTGACCAGCAGACTGTTATATTGATGCATCAGTCCAGGGTAGTGTTAATTTGCTTGAAAATAAAAGACATGCGCTCTGTTGTAGATTTACTTTAATGATTTGGGTCTTTGTCCTGCTGCAACACCCAGCTTCTACTGAGCTTCAGCTTATGGGGAACCTCAAACCAACATGAAAACATCATCTCAATGATGAAGTACAGTGGAGGGAGTATCATAATTTGGGGCTCCTTTGCTGTCTCTGGACCATGACAGCTTGTCATGGTGGAGGGGAAAATTAATTTCCAAGTTTATCATGGCATCCTACAGGATAAAGTCAGGTTGGCAACCACCAGCTAAAAAGAAGATGGATGATGCAACAGTACAATGACTCAAAACACTGAAGTAAACCTACTACAGAATGACTTCAGACATACAAAATCTGCCTTTTGGACTGATGCAGAGCCCAGTCAAACCCAATAGTGATGCGGCTGAATGACCTCAAGAGACGTTCACACCACACGTCCTAAGAATACGGCTGAGCTGAAGCAGTTCTGTGAGAAAGAATTGTCCAAAATTTCTCCTGAACATTGTGCATGTCTAATCTGCAGTTACAGGAAGAGCTTCCCTGAGATTATTGCTGCCAAAGGTGGTTCAACCAGTTTTTAAAACCCTGTTGTCATTACATTTGCCACCATCACACTGTCTGTGTTTTATCGGTGTGTTTGTTGATATGTGTGACTTTGGTGAAGATCAGATCACATTTCATGATCAATTTTTATGCAGAAAACCAGCAAATATCAGACAGTGCCATTAGTTTTTCAGTAAACATTCATTAAAATGAAAAGTTGTAGTTATAAAGTAGTGCAGCACAATTAATCTAACCAGACAATATGATGTCAGCCTGTGAGGTTTTATAACCACTCGCGATTTAATTACATAAATAGTTATGTGTGAATGTGACAACCTGTTCTCTGTTTGTGTGTGTTTGCTTATTATCTGCACCCCTAATAAAGGAATGACCTGTCAGCCTCTTTTTAGGCACTGGAGCATGTAGCCTGTATGGTCGTGACTTTACGGTGCGCAGTGCTGCCAATCTAGCTCATGTGCCACTGGATTTTAGACCCCTTTAGTCACTCTTTTTAAATTGACCAGCAACAAATCTAGCAACCGTTTGGCCAGCTATTAACTACTTTCTTTGAGGAGAGTTTCTAAACTTTGTTAATTAATATTCTATCCTGTAGCTGTGGCTCCTTCACTTTCTATCCCCATTGTTTGTTACTGTAAACTACTCCCCCTTTGTTTTTGGTAAATTACTTACTTACTATACTATTTGGGTTTAATTCTATGTGTGTATGAGGGTAGTAATATGAGTTAATTACTCTTGATACTTCAAGCTGTACAACATAAAAAAAAAGTTAGATTATTGATGTGAAGGTGGCTTAACAATAACACTCAGCAAAGAAAAACGACAGATCTTGATTTTTAGCCACAGTTCAGTTCATATCTTGGTTTTTGTTTTGTCTTTGTTATTCTGGTGCAGGGTTTTATTAAATCCCCAGCAATTTTGAACATTAAATGCTATCGTACTCTGTGTGTTTTCGAAACTTGAATGACCTACACTCTCTACTGCCCCTGAATGCCTCACAACACTTATGACCTACACTGTCCCTGAACACCTCGCTAGAGCTGAAGCTGACAGACTGGTTAAAACCAAAGACAAAGCAAGTGATAGATCCAGTTACAAGAAGAAATATCAGATCTTTATGATAATAAGTCAAATTTGAGGTTGTCATGGTGTCAGTTGCTATTAATGTGTGGGAGGTGGGACGATGGTGGCATTGGGCTGGCAGTAGTGGTCATGGGCGGTGTTCCAGTTCCATGGATGGTCAACCTTTATGTCATGTTTCAGCTTCGGTTTCAGAACCGTTACACCCCTACCTAAGGATAGGTTTTTGTAAGTTTTGTGCTAATGTATTCGTATGTTTGAGTTTAGAAATACACATTTCAAAATTAGCATTAATCTGTGCTGGGGCACAGCACACACTGGTCTTTCCTTCAAATTTGGAAGTGGACAAACAGGAAACACACTGTTCTACCAAAGATCTTAGAGCAAATGCAATTTGTTTCTGATGAAACTGAGATGCAACAAATCACGTCATCATCATGCCTAAACTTTATCACACATCTGTTCTGCTTCATGCTGTTAGGCTCCATGGCCTCTCAATGAATGCTTTCCAGACTAATGTCTTAATATGTTTGCTTCAAGTTAATGTCCTGTTAGCACACATCCTTCAATTAAAAAGACTGACAAACTTCTTCTGTTATTCATTGTATAACCAACACAGAAGCTTTTCCATTTGAATAAAAAAGTCTGAGATGATAACATGCAGGGAGCTTTAGCTTCACTGGTAAGAATGAAAAAAAAAAACATTCCAAAATAATCACAGAAAAAGAGGCTTAACCCACATACAGCATGAATTGAAAACAAAGAACATGCAACAGATCGAGACAAATAAGTTCACTAGTCCATGTGTTAGCTGAGGGCATGTTGGATAATTGTCAAAATGACCTTTCCCCCTCTCTTCTTAACCAAGCACATGCAGTTGGAACTCTAATCTTTTAACGCAGAAATTTGGTAACATGATGGTTTTAAAACCAACTGCTGTGTCATTTCCACATGCATACAGCATGATTGCGTATTTCTGCCTGCCTTCTCAGCCATGAGAAAACAAAGATCTATAGCAGGGGTTTTCAAGTATTATTTAAGGAGGTCCGGATAGAGAAAATTTCCTCATGTCTGGGTACGCAACATCATCATGTTTAAATTGCATTATTATGTAGTTATACATTAATATTCATTTATATTCATATAGAAA
>JAUBNQ010000027.1:8951241-8969534 GCA_032353495.1 Ctenopoma kingsleyae
TTCTTCTTCTTCTTCTTCTTCTTCTTCTTCTTCTAAGTTTCATTTCTGTGTGATCATGCACTTTTACCATGTTCCCCTAACTTGCCCGTCTTATTTGTAAATCACGCAGCACCATTCAACAATTAACTGCACCACTTATCACCCAACAATATCTCTCGCACATGATCTGTACTTAACAAACAAAGCATATCTCCCTCTTTTTCAATTTCAAGACTTCACATGATACAATTTCCTTTAGGGCCTGGATGAAGCCATTGGTTCACATAATTCATGCATGAGAGATCAAGCATGACTCAGGGCCCAAGGCATTAATAAAACACAAAAGAGGTTGTGCAGTTTAACTTTCCAACACCACTATAAAGACGTCACAGATCAATAACTCAACAAATGATAAAGCCAAGATTCTACAGTAAATCATCCCTTTATTAAACTCTCATTTAATGAAACAATTGAAACCAGACCCACGTGCAACAACAGCCTGGAGAAATTTTGCATTTTAACTACATATTATCATAATCCTAAGCTTTGATGAAGCACAGCCAAACTTGTGTGCTATTGGTCACTGAGCTACTCTTAGACTAATTCTGGGGTTAGGATTTTTGCTGAAAGAGCACACTGATGTAGGTTTAGTATGGGGGAGGAAAACTACCTCTCTTTTCTCTCTCAGATTCCCTAACTTCTCCAGGAATTCAAAAAAAGGGGAAGCCTGCCAGTTGCTTACAAGCTCGCTATGCTATGCTACCGACCCTGAGCTGGATGTGTGTCCCTAGTGAGGCGCAACAGTCTGGATCAAGCAACAGGACAAGAGATGTTAAAGACTTGCTACAGTGGTAAAAACAAAGTGAGCTCCTGAATAATGTTTTTGAATAAGCATGATAGATAAATCAGATTAAAGATTATTCATATCAGTGAACCTTTGTCAGCATTTTGTAATTGTGTATTTTGTAAACATGAGAAAATGATTATACTAGACCATCTTTATCTATTCTAAGTCTTCACTGGGTTGCCTTTTGTCCACTCATGAGATTTCAATATTAAGAGTTCCTTCCCTTATATGTGACTTCCTTCATATGGCTCAGAGCAAATGTCGAACGTTTTTTTGTTGTCTCACTAAGATAATTTCCCAAGGCCTTATCATGCTTGTTGGTGTCTGGAAGGGCTGACTGTCATCCTCCTCCTCGCACTTACTAACAAAGAGAAGAGGAATTCAGTGAAACTTACACAAAGAGAGAGACAGAAGGAAAGACCCTGCAGAGCTAAATGGTTGACGGCAACCAAATCTGAGTCTTGTGTGGACCAGGCAGTGATCATGCAACATGAGTACATGCTGCAGATGCCAACAATCAGCAATGCTATTCGACAGATGGATCAGAGCGCTTCTGACCCAGACCAGGCCAAAAGCTCAGGATCACGTGACCAGTGGATTAGCGTTAGCCCAACTGAAAGGCGGAGGAGGTTAGGGTGCTTGTCACCACATGCTTCCTGATCACTTCCCTTTGAATGTGTTTCCCTTTCTCTTTCACTTTGAACATCCCCCCATCTCCCTGTTTGTATTTCACGGTTATAGTAGTAGTGCATCTCACCAAAGAACTTAATCACAATCAATCTAAATTCTGTCTTCTTCCATTTAACTCTCTCATCTGTCGATATTCTCCTCTGCTGCTCAGACCAGCAGGAAGCCCCATGCTGAACAAAGTCATTAATGTATATGCGATTCTGACACCTTTGACTCATAGCTGAGTCAGATCAAAACCACCTCTCTAATCAGTTCACTTCCAGCTACTTGTGATGTCAATGCTGAGAACATGTCTCCTGTGTTGTCCTAAACCCCTCTCCCCACTCCCTGCTCACAGCACTCAAAATTTCCCATAAGTCTTTCGAGGATTGCCGACCCCCCCTCACTTGTATGACAGTTGGGGAATGAAAAAGTGAGAAGCACAGACGAGCTTAAGGACATGTCGTGCCATGCTGTGAGCACATGGCACAGTGGGTTTGTAGGATAAAGCACTGGGGTCCCCTGTCTCCCCTGCTGCTACACCTCCTGCATCTGGGTCTCTGTCAGGGACACAGTGTGCCAGCCAAATAATGCCTGGCCAGCATGCCATGTCCCCGCCCTGACCCCAAACACCCTCCTTTTTCACAGAAAACTGGGAAAACCCTCCCTTCCCGTGCACTATGCACAGCAGTGACAGAGGGAGCATGCAGGGTAACGCGGTGCTTGCCAACAGGGTAAAATGCTGAAAGGCAATGGCCATTATTTCCTCTAAATTACAATTTGTCTGAAATGTTTTATTGATTGCAAGAGCAGAGCAGGCAGAAATGACCAACAGGATGCAAGAGCCTGGATGTTAGGGCTTTTGATTTATTTTTCACTGATTGGCAAACAGGAAAGTGACACAAACTAACCGCTTCTAGTGCTGTGTTGAGAGGAAAGCACTCAGGGAGTAGTCATTGAGCTCATCTAAACTTTTCACGCAGCAGTCCCAAGGTGGGATTATCACAGTGGGCATGTAATTCTCAACTACCAAGAGCAGCAGGGGGTGAAGTCAATGCCAGCGTCACTTTAGGAGTTCTAGAGGAACAATTTCTGTAGGTGGCGTAGCAAAATGATTGGGTTGGAGATTTGGGCAGGTGGAGCCACCGCAGGTGTTGTCATTTCATCAGCAAACTCAGAAACACACACGCAGCATCACACACGTTGTGAAGAAATGACACAGAGACATCAAAGCATCAGTGACATTTCAGTGACGTTTATAGGCAGGCACGGACACTGGGGTGTTGTCTGCATGAATTTGACCCAGCTTTGTGCTGACCTTTGTGCTGCATCTTTTTTTTTTTTTAATGCTTTTTCATTTCAACCACATATTAAATGAACAGTAACAATGAATCATGTGATCTACACTAACGCTCAGTGAGGCTCAGACCAAAGAGAAGACTCCTGAGCGCTTAGTACGGCCAAAACCTGCAAAACGTGTGTGTGTGAGTGTGTGAGTGTGTTGCGCGCTCACGCTACCGCAAGTTATCTTTATGGCCCTATTTCACCTCGGCTGAAAGTTCATGTCTCACATAGGTTACACAGTGAAGTTACTGGAGGCTGATGGGGACACTTGCTCCTTTAGAATAACACCGCGTTTTAGAAAAGATACCGCTATGACAACGGCGCAGAGACCCGTGGTATCAGTACAGCGGCGACACTGTCACAGTCACATGGCATATAGCTCGTTTACACGGACGTTATGTTCCTACAACAATAGCTATAGGAACAAAGACACAACATAGCAGATGGGGAAAAAACACGAGTGATTCAAGGTGAGAGTAAACTGACAAGCGCCACAGACCCGCTGTCAGTCTGTGAGGATTATTCGACTATACATAGCCTATATCACAGGGATTCCTTAGTGCGCCTGTTGATTCAGCAGCGTTAAAGAAACCACAGAGAAGAGAATAAAAAAAAAAAAAAGTAAGAGACACAAAAGCCAACAGAAGCGATATTACAGACATCCACACTTTGTTTCTGTGTGCAGCTGCTGCTGCCGCACTCGCAGTTTGTTTACAAAGCTGCTATCAGAATAATCTTTCGCAACAGGGTCAGTGGGACGAGGACCTTTATGTCTGTCCAGAGAAAACACACTCAGGAGCATCAAACAGTGGCACACTTACCTCCGTGGAGCGACTCCGGCTGCTGTCCTTTCTCATAAAACGCGGGGAGCGGCTGCAGCGACGAGAGCAACCTACGACAGGAATGTCTCAGTCCGACAGTCAGACGGTCCTCTAGTTTCCAACAACTCAACTGCACAGTTCACTGCTCTCTCTCTCTCTCTCTCTCTCTCTCTCTCTCTGTGTCTCTGTCTCTCTGACAAACCTCCCACTTCCGGCAGGTCCTGCGCCCTGTCAGGAGAAACGTTTTCTACTGATCTCTGGCCTGCTGCTGATTCATTTGGCTGAAGGAGCTAAAAGCCTCCTGTCAACGTTTTGTCCTAAAAAATAAAAGTATTTTATTAGTATTTTTATTTTATTTTATTTATACAGCAGCCTGTCTTCCTGCTGCACAACCCCTTGAACGTAAATTTAGACAATCTTTGTGACAAACTTGTGCAAAGCCCTAATATGTACAAATAATAAATGATTATTAGTATTATTATTGTTGTTTGATATGAGTGAATTTAGCAGCTACTAATAAATAAATATAACACACCAGAGCTCGCATTTTAATGGCTCCCACGTTGCTGCAGGTCATTAAGTCTTTTATTTGCTGTCATCAAAGCTGCTCTCTGCTGCACATAGTTATGAGCACAAGGGGTTGACAAGATTAAGTCTAAATCTAGTTTGCAGTAAATCTTTTATTCAACTCAGTGCACAACGCGCTCACAAACGAGTCACTTTTCATCTGGGGCATAGCGACTCCTTCTGGTAGAAAAAAAGACCCTAATTGTTTTAATCAGCTTCAGGGTTAAAAAAAAAAACAGTTGACTAAACGGGTTGTTTGGATTTTTATCTAATCGTCCATAAATGTCTTTTAATACTTTTGTGACAATGTGAGGTTGAGACAGGAGACCCACATATTGCTGCCAGTGAGAAATACACAGAAAAGGCAATGTTGTCAACCTGTCAATACTAAACATTTTTTTTCTGTTATATTTTACTATATTGTTTTATTAATCCACTAGCTCCAGATAAATAGATCAATATCCAGATACTTAGTCATGTGCGCAAGTGCCGTGTGGAGTGAAAAAGTATTGACATAAGGATAAAATGGATTAAAAGTAAAATCATGCAGTCAGTGTTTTGCGTAAGAAAACATTGATTTGTATTAACAATAAGTTATACTTAAGTATTAAATGTAAAAGTATACATTGTGAGGTATGATGCCATTCACATCTGTATGTGGCCTCTGATCCAAAAGAGATTCAGTTCAATTCAATTCATCTTTATTTGTATAGTACCAAATCATAACAAAAGTCATCTCAAGGCACTTTACATAGCAAGGTTTAGGACCTTACAGAATATCAGTATATACAGAATAATTTAGAAAACCCAACAGTCCCACTTGAGCAAGCACTAGGCGACAGTGGAGAGGAAAAACTCCCTTTAACTGAAGAAACCTCCAGCAGAACCAGGCTCAGGGTGGGCGGTCATCTGCCTCGACCGGTTGGGGTGAATCGAAAGAGGAGAGAGAAAAGAACAACGGGCAAATCAAAGACAACAACAAGAAGCAGTCGACAAAACACTAGGCAGGTTGGTAGGGCCAGCAGCTGCAAACTGACATCACACAGCCTCGAAGCCAAGGACACCTGCAGAAAGGTACAGAGAGAGAGAGAGAGAGACAGAGAGGACAAAGCACAGCTAGGGGAGAGAGAAGACACAAAGTTAATAACATGCAGTGATGGCATGATAGTGGACAGAAAGAGAGAAGGAGGAGAGGAGCTCAGTGTAATGTGGGAGGTCCCCCACCAGACTAAATCTATAGCAGCATAACTAAGAAATGGTTCAGAGTCACCTGAGCCACCTCTAACTTAAAAAACTCAGAGAGTATGACAGTACCACAGTTACAGCAACAATCAAATGACTCACAAAATGTAAAAACTAAAAAAAGTCCAAAGTTTAGTTTGAATGCTGCTGCTAACTGTAACACATCTGAAAAGTCCCCTGTCATACTGTAGATAAATGATTTTCCCACATTTGTGTCAAAGAGTCATCATTTATGTTAGCAGTCTCCCTGTTTCAGACGCACAAACACACCTACACACACAAACTCATTGATTGTCCAGATTGAATGGCTGCCGGCCAGAAATGAAGGGTGACAGTTTCTTCTTTTAGACAGCTGAGTCAGCAGCTGCTGACGGTAATAGCTGTACATCTTCACACCCCCTCATCTCCCCTGCGTTCATTTCCTACCACCAATACAAACTAGGCACACGTGACAGAGAGTGAGCGAGCACACAGAGCCCTAGTGATGCAGAAACCGCTTCCTTACTGTTCCTGTTTGTTTAGCTGTTTTATCTCAGCTGTCACATAAAGGACTCATGGGAATCACAGTGTGGTTACACAAACTGGAGGCGTAGTGGTGCTGCACACACTCAGCACGAGACATTTCCAGTCAGTGATGTCCAGAGACTGTGTGATGAGACTTCTGTCATTAAAGGGAAAATAGGAAGTGTAATGAAAGGTTATCTTTTGTGTACGTATGTGTATTAGTTTTTATCAGAATACACACACACACACACACACACACACACACACATATAGACAGTAGTGTTAAAGAGTCTGACATAAGAAGTTATGACATGTAAAATGAAGAAGAAATATATTTGTTTAGATAAGAAATCATATGTAAACAAATATCTTGAGTTTTAGCCCTTTGATTAAAGCAAAGATTCAGATGACACTCAAACGCTAAACCCTGGCTCTCCAGGCCACTCTGAGATCCAGATCCTGGTTTAACTCTTTCTTACCAACGGCCCCTGGACCCAGTCTAGGCTCCCCAAACCTGGGTTATTCTCCAGCCTCACAGTGCCCACACCATCAGAAGATCAACACATCAACCTTTGTTCACTGAGCTATAGAAAACAACTTTATCACAGATATAGAATTCTCTAATAAGAGAAAGCAAGACTCCAATCAATGAAGTGTTTAACGCTGTCTTGTAGTCTTCTCAGAGGAGTGGGGCTCTCTCTAAATCACTTCTCGGGACGGGAAACAAAGCAAAACATTAGAGTTGGGCTTTTAGAAACAGCTTCTTGTCCCCTGCTAAGAAAGAATTTAAAAATGTGGTTTCAGCAGACTATTATATACCCCACTGTAAATATATTTTCAACAATTTTTGCTACATCTCAGTTCTTTCCACATGCAGGAGGCATTGGCAAGAAACGTAGTTCTTCCTAGGGATTCAGCTTTTATTACTTTCATTTTTTTTTAATCACATACTGTTTTATTGTTTGTCTTAAATCTCTCACAGTTCCTTTTTGTTAATGACTTTTTATTGGTTTACTTGCTACACTGGTGCATTTCCAATCATGAAATCTCTCCTGTTGCTCATCCTCAGCCAGCCCCTGGGACATTACAGTTAAGATTATTGGTTGTTGCCTTGCCTTCAGCACCAATTTCATCCTAAAAAAAATGTGTTTCAGATGTCCTCTGTTCAGAAGAGTACTCGTCTGTTTATGTTTTAGAAATGGGCTCAACAACGTTTAGGTGTCCAGATCTCTCATCTCTGTCTTCCCCTGTTCTCAGCATACAGCGTATAGTAGAGGTTCAGCCAACATTTATTTTATTCCTTCCACCTCTGCTTGTCAGTAAATATGCCTTCTGGGAAAAAACCCTGCAGTATTCAAAACGCTTAGTGCTCAGTGGGAAAATCCGGAGATCCATTACTACTGGTGCTCTTGTAGAAAAAAAAATCCTGAAGATTTAATGAACAAATCATGTGACTAATAACAACATCTTACCACAACTCCACATACTCCTGATCATATATGCAAGTGCCTTTATAATCTTAGTAAAAACAAGTGTAGTTTAAATAATTTGAATAACTTAAACTTTAAATACTGAAACACTAGCTACACTTAGAACCAAACAGTAACTTAAAAAAAATCACTTAATTTAACAGTAGTAGAAAGGCAGAGGGGAAACATGGAAAAAAAAAAGGGTGTGACATGCAGCAAAAGGCTCCAGCACGGCTCGAACCATGGATGCTGTGGCACATGCCCCAACCATTCAGCTGCTAAGGAACTCCCTAAACAGAGTAATTTTTAACCAGGGTTACACATCAAAGGGAGGCTTTTCTGCTTCATTTGATTCACTTTCTTCCATCTCACTGAACCTTAATTTGTCCTTCAAACAACTGCACAGCATAATGTTCAGGCCAGACTGATGTTTTGTAAGTGGCTGTGTTTAATAATACACTTATATTTACTTCTTTTGCAATGAAAGTACACCCACAGATTAGTAGACTGGGTTTAGTGCTAACTTGTTTTTTTATTGTCTCCTGTCAAATAGTAGTTACAACATATTTTACACAAAACCTCTTGACGTTTCATGACATTATAGACATGACTTGAATTAACCTTTACTGTACGAAAGGATGAAAGTCAACTACTACACACCTTCCCGTTTACACTCTGTTAGAGTAAAATACCGTTCTGAAACATCCATGGTTACTTTGATTACTAGTACTAAAATAAACTGTTCATAAAATGATTTACATGACATGATGATATCTGATCATATCTGGTTCAAACAAAATATCAAAACTGCTCATTTAAAAAACAAATCCAATTCCCATAAACACAACTTCCAATGTTTTAGTGGGAGTGACAAAAAACTGTTTTCACAAAACCACTTTTACAAATTACGTCAATGTAATTTTTCACAATGGGAAAGAAAGGTCCTCAGTGAAATTTATTCACTTCTATCATCTTTACAGTTACAAACTTAAATGACTAAGAAATTCTCATGTGTGAAAAAATATTGAAACTGAAACAATTTTACATGCAACCCAGGTATTGTGGAAAACCAGTGACATTTGATTTGGCAGGAATTCAAAACGTAACGAAAAGTACAATTCCAAAGCAAGATAGCTTATATGACAATTACCGGTATTCTATTCAAAGAAAAGATCACATTAATTCATAGCCATTGTAATAAGTCAATAATACAAAAAAAACACTGTTCTCAAACAAGACCATAGACTCAGAGCCACCTGTGAAAGTGGGGAAGTACTGAATGGGAGCACGATGATGTTTAAAATACAACAGGTCAGTATGAATCAACATTTTAACAAACTAAGTACAGGTGTACAGTCACACCGAAATAAGTGGCAATGCTTTTTATAAGAACATCTTTCAAAAAAAGTCATTCAATTTTCTTATTGTGTGAAAGTGAATCATTTGTACATTTAGGAACAAGAAACAAACTGTACAGAGGCAAAGAGCAATCATCATCAAATCCTCTATCACAACATAATATCACATCCCAACAAACAAAGAAAGAAAACAAAGAATCTCTTCACATAGGTGATGCTACATCCATGTCCAAAGTGAGTGAATCTGTGTGAGAAATCCACATACAAGCAATTAATATTAATATAAGGAAAAACTTGACATGTAGTTGCGGTGGGTTAAAGTCAGTAAGTACAGAGCTGGGAACTTATTAAATGCAAGTTTAAATATGTTTGTGACTCACCCAAATGTCCCGGATTAGCTTCAGCTTCATTGTGCATCAGGGAGTCGAGGGTGCGGGGAGACATTGGGAACAGATCACTGGTGTTTCCAGAGTTTGTGCTGTGAAACAACAAACAAACAAAAACAGCAGGACAAATGTCCATTGATGATCATTCACTCACTTAAACGTGGACTTTATATTTTTTGTGTTAGTCAAAATATCCCAGTTTAACTACTGTAACTACAATGTTGTTATCCCATAAGACAGGCATGTCCAAAGTCCGGCCCCCGGCCAGATTTTATATGGCCTGCGGTTCCGCTCAGCTGGTAGGGAGACATGTTGTCACACCGGGGTTCAAGGTTCGCTTCCCGGCTTTAAGTTAAGTACATGGATTCATTGGTTTTCTGTGAGGCTTAGATTTGGTTAAACTGCCAATTAAATTGATAATTTTGACAATGACTTTTTATATGAATGAATTTTTATAAAACAGTGCATATGTATGTAAATCCTACTGTTAAAAATGTCTGAAGGGTCCATCTATAGATCATTTATTATTTATTTAATACATTTTTTTCCAATTTTATTTAAAAAAATGACAATTTTATATGTATTTTGTGATTTATTTATTAAATGTAAAGGGACACGCTCCATAACCATCGGCCCCCGGACTCTTCACATTATAAAATCTGGCCCTCATTAAAAAAAGTTTGGACACCCCTGCCATAAGATAACAGCCAACTAGAAACTAGTCTAGTCAAATAGATCAGTCTGTGCCTTCATCACAGAAAAAGTTATGATTCTGCTGCATTCCTAATACAGAGGTGATTAATGAGTGAAAACATTGCACCATGAGTCTCACCATCAAAATTAAATTAGCATTTGAGTCAGCATGCAAAATCATGCCCCCCAAAAAAAGAGGCTAGATCAGAGATACTTAGATAGATAGAAGATGGATTATAGAGATTTAAATACCAAAACTCATGTCAAATTAAATTAGAGAAGACTGGGCAGATGCTAAGGATTCTCCATCCTGTTTCCTGCCTTTGTTTTAGGAGGCACTAAGCACACTGACACAAAAAGCTTTTATGTTAAACAATGAATTGATGTTAATGACAGCTATTCTATAAAGGCAACTAATGCCATAACTATTGCTGGTTAGCACAGTGGAGGAAGTGGATCAAACAAGCCCATTTCTTCAAGTATAATGTGTTTGTTCAAAGCTTTTGCATTGATATTACTATTATCTGAATTCTGTTATGACTCTCTGTCAAACAATAAAACAGTCTGGACTGTTCATCCATACATGGCTCTTGTTGCAGAGTTATGACATAAATGTCTTGGAAATCGTTTGTGACCTAAACCACATGAACGGCTGATGGCAGTTAGATGGTATTTGGACCAGGATAAATGTCTGTGAGTTAGAAGCATGAATAGGAACTGATGTAGGTGGTGGTACTACACCGATATACCTAAAACCCGTTAATCAAACATACAGACAAAGTGACAAGATGCACACACAGCCCTACATGCCACCTTCCCCGAGCGCCTACCCTGGGAATCCGTTCCCAAGCAGCTCACTGTCCGGCAAGTCCATGAACACGGAGGGACACCTAGGGAGACAGGTCAGGATCTCACTGAGCAAACCTCACAACCCACCAACACACCATCAAACCCACTACCAACCAAAGCACTCACGGGTGACTGGCCTATGCACACACTCCTCTGATCTCAGTCAACCAGTCAACACTCACCCTCAGAGCCTCTCCTCCTCTCATTTCACTTATTGTCCAGTTAATCTCAAATATCCAGTGCAAGCACATCTGATATGGTCTACATGTAATAATTGGTGTTAAGGAGTACTTTTAAGCATTTATGAATACCTGCACTTGTAAATAAATGTTAGTGAAAAATATCTAATATTACGCTTTCATTTGTTTCTTTTCCCCTGTTAACTCATTAAAGTTTTGAAGTAAGGTTGTTGCTGCCCTGTTCATGCACTAAGGATGGTGTTTGATAGCTTTTTATCAAAATTGAATTCAGTTTCCAAATCCACCTGCTGAACTTAAATCCTTTCAAATCAGTATAACTAGTTAATCAAAAACCAAAAGGTGTACTATTTTTATTTTACTCCGTGTAGTACCAAAATAAACCATTTTATGAAATAAAACATATCACTTCATGTTTAAGAATCTAGCTTTTCCTAATCACATTAATAACATAACACCGTGGTGATTTAAGTGCCAGTCACCAAACAAATATGACATTGACATTAATTATCTAACGTAAACCATGGATATTCTCCTGAGCTGAAGGAGTGTAGGGCTTTCACCACACACAGTATTTAGTGATGTTCAGTAACACTGTCCTCTCTCACTGGGGTCTGTGCTGCAGCTGCACTGGTAAAAAGCCCACAGCAAAAATAATGTTAACTCGACTTTATCATTCAGTTAATGTTAGTTATATATAACGCGTTGGTGAGTAAGTATGTTGTAACAAGGCTTGAAGTTCTACCTTCATTGTCAGTTTCCCTTTTCAGTTATTTAATTAATTTCAGCAACAGCCACTATATTATATAGTCACTTTTGTCTTTATCAATGTGTCTGAGAGATGTGATTTCAGATTTGATAAGGGATTAATTTGGTCATGAAGTTAAACAAATCTGATGATGATTATTTGCCAACATGGAACTTGATCCAAAATTGATCGAAATCTAAATTTAATTTAGCTGTATCATTTGGTGTAGGTTCATTTGCCTGTTGCTGAGGGTAGACTATAGTTTGTACTGTTTTTATGTGACAGCAGGCCTGTACAGAAAGGCAATTGATGCACATGATGATGTGCATTTTGAGCATGGAAATGAATTCCCATGAAGTCCTTAATGAAGACAAACTTGATGCCAGGTGTGAACTACACTCTGTCTAAACTGAGTCTATAATGAATCTACACATAACTGGGTTCCCAATACTCGGTCTGATCAGGGTGATAGTTCCTCCAAAAACAGTGGTGACTCACTCTGAGAGTGAAAACAACTCTGTTCTCTTTTCTTTGAAAATTTGGTAATACTAGTCATATTACAAAAAAGGAAATACAGAATTTGAATGGGAACATTTATTCTCTAGCCTTTGTTAAAGGAAACATCAATAACAAATAATAACCAGGAACATAAGTGGAAGTCACTGGATAGCATGAGCTGGTCCTGTAAATAAGAATATCTTCAAAATAAGGAACAAATACTTACGGGGTAACACAGATGAACTTTGTCTTCAAGTATGGCTGAATAGCTGTTGGAGGAAAAAAGTAAATCACTTACCAAAATTAATACTGACCACAATAAAATATAGCATACATACTAAAAAAGTAACAAAGACAACATGCTTTGTTTCTTTTAAGTTGTACAGACACCGTCCATCATAGTGAACAAGGCAGTGACTTACTGCTTGTAGAATCTCCTCCTATCTCTGGTTCAGGAGCTGATTCTGGCCGGCAATATTTTCCAAATGCTTCCTCTTTGGGGATTTCAGGGTAAAGGTAGACAAGAGGCGAAACCAGGATGTTGGTTGCATCCATAATCTTATACCCCATGATGATGTCGGCAAAAGACATGTTGTTGAGTTGCTGCTTAGTATACGGCTCCACTGACTGGATTTGTGTCTTTCCTATTAACATGCAAGGAACGTGTCACAACAACGAAAAAAAAGACGATGAGGATATTATAAGACAGTACAAATGGCACAAAATACTCACCACTGATGTCTTTCTCTACCCATGTAAATGTAATGCCTCCCTCCTTGCTGCTCTCACTAAAACGTAACAGGAAGGTGCCAGGAGGCTTTGGACTCAGAATAGCTCTCTCCCTATCCTTACTAATAAAGCCCATGATATACCTGGAGAAAATAAACAAAAAATCAAATAAATACATGTTGACCACAGCATGTGAACACTTAATATAATATAAAAGGTAGGTAACATTTATTCGTAGTCCGCTTAGATACTTGACTGTAAACAAAGAACAACCTCTCACCCTTCATTCCACAGTGCCAGGATATACTTCTTCACCAGGTCAATAATGTTGTCCAGCCACACCCAGAAGGAGAAGCCTTTGCCAGCCATGTTCTCCTGCAAAGAGGAAGGAAAAAAATAACTCACAATAAATGCAATACAATGGCAAGTTAGCAGCCTGAGCCGTGTGTGGTTGGTAGGTGAAGTACCTTACAGAACTTGGCCCATGTGATCTGACAGCCAGAGTAGTTCACACAAGGCCCTAGAGAGACAATTTAAAACATATTAGTAAATTAAACAATGCAAAGTTAAAGGCTTTCAGAGAATGTGAATCACATTATCTCACCTAGTAATTTCTCAGCCAGTGTGGTGAGCTGTTCAATCGTCAGGCCTCTCTTGGTGGTGGAGGAGAATTGCCAGCTTAGCACCTCAGCCACCTGGTCCCACGTCCCCACTGGAGGCTTGGTGAAGAAGTTCACATTCTGTGCAGAGACCACCAAAGACGACGTATTTTAAAACCATTTTAAAACAAATTTCCAGTACAAACTGATCTACAACTGTAACGTGTAAAGATTCTCCCCCAGGTTAAACCCCTTTCCACCAGAGGGAGCTCTCTTACCTTTGGGTGGTTCGTGAGCATGTTGTACCACAGAATGGAAGCCCAGGCATTTGGCATTTGGCAAATGTTTGATATGACTACCACAGGCAGGGAATGAGTCTATATGAAGGAAAAATTAATTTCAGTATGTTTAGTTAACATGTATTCACAATTATGCAGAAGATCTTCAGGATGTCCTCTCATTAGTGCTGCACTTAGACCTAGAAGGCACACAGCTGTTCTTAGCACAAGCTATTTTGGTGTAAAAGGCTGTCCTTCATTGAACAACAAACATGCTAATCCCTGAGATGAAGGTTGGATCTGCAAAAATGAAGGGTTGATTATAAAATACTGGTATAGTAATAATATAATACATTAAAAGTACATGAAAAAACACATTTTAAAGTTCAGATTTACTAGTTTGCAGAATAATCACTCTGATATATAGAAAATACCAATAAAAATAAACAACATTGCATTTTTATTACTAACAATACCAGCTAAATTGTCTTATAATATACACCATCTGCCAGTGGAAGAACTTTATTTTGCCATTAAGACAAAAAATTATTATGCTGTAGATGCATAATACATTAGACAAGTTAACTTAGCAATTACATAACAATATGACGCCAGAATGTTTGCATATTCAAGAAAACATTTCTCACCCACAGAGGGTTAAGGTGGGAAAAAAATCTAATTTGCTTTACTAATAATCAATGTGGGTTATTCTGCCGAGTCATAATGGGTGGGCAGTAACTAGGTTGATGAAAGAGGTGGTGGTTACAGAGGGGAGACACTTTGTTAATGACACATTTGTCTAGTGAATTGTTCTAGAGATGAAAAAACACTGCATTACTCTTCAACTGGTTGCTGATTTATAGCACTGACTAAAATATCTCAGAGATAATGAGCAAAGTGGTGGCACCTCACCTCCAGATCTATCTTCAGGCCTTGGTGATATACTTCTGTCTCAAAAGTGATAAGATGGAGTTCCTCTGTGACAATCAGAGAGGCCTAGAGGAAACAGATTTATTTAAACATCTATTGCATATTATATATGGACTGTTATCAAAAGAAAACTGTGAACACAGAATCCATCTGTCTAAACAAAACAACACTGGATTCCATATGTTCCACCAAGTGTCAGAAAAAGTACTCACGTCACTATTGGTCCGTCCACCATTACCACATCTCTGTTCTCTCAGGGTCTGTAACAAACATGAAGTCAGTGTTTAAAAGCAGGATTTCAGCAGAGAACATAACTTCTTAACTTCTTCTATAACTCACCAAGTGTTTAAACTCTGCTGACAGGCTGCCATTGTTGGATTCCTCCATGTTCATAACTTTTGTGTTGGTACCAAGAATGTTAAACTTTCGTGACCTAGGAAAATCAGTGATCATCAGTGAGAATTTTTACTATAATAACACTTAAACATATAAAACTACAGTTTTGACAAATATTCATCAACATCTCACCCTCGAATTGCAGCCACATCCCCAGATTCCCTGGAAATAAACAAAATCAGAAATTAAAGTAAAGCAGTAACAGCTCTTCAATGAAATCAGTGTCTTACAGACGAGGACTAAATGTAAATAAATATTTAAAAAAACTCACTTGTCTATGCAAACTTTAATTTTCAGCTGGTAATTGAGTTCAGGAAACTTTACCAGTAACCTGGAAAAATAAGATAAACAAACCTTGTCAACACTAAATTCACAAAGATATAAAAGTGATTTTTTTCACTGATATTCAGCACTGTAAGCCTGTATCTCACCTGACTTTATTTGTGAACTGCACTCCTGTTTTGATGACCAGAGGTCTGTCTGGATGCATGGGCATACAAGGCTGCCTTTCCACCACAAAAGCACTGAAAAACAGAGCAGATCATGTTTCAGAGACATCTTCTAGCAAACAAGGGCAAAGGTATAATTACAAATCATTCTGATCTTTCAACTGCTTCTCACAATCAGCGGATTGAGCTGGCACAGATGTTATCACATGACCTGAATTTAAGAATTCAGTCTGAGTCAGTTACACTTTGCAGAGTGAAGACGGAGAGATGCAAATGAAAGCTCTGCAGCCTTGTTAAGTGGACCCTTTTGATTCTCTTCACCATAAAGTAGTTCACAAAGATAAAACACGAGCATTCACCTAGTTCATATTAACACTAAAAACTGTCTGGGCAGATACAGACACAGACCGAGGACTCATCACGTGCATTACCTCTTCATGAGGTTTCTGAACAAGTGCACAATCTTCTCCTCCAGAGCAGGCCGGTGCTGAATGATGGGGTCTCCTTTGTAGGACACTTTCTGTTGAAGCTCTTCCAGCTTCTTGATCTGCTGACGAATCTGGAGCTGGGACTCAGCCAAGGATGTGATCCTGATTACAGCAAAAACATTTTGATTTATGTCTGCCAGAAGGAATATCACCAAAATGACATAAGATGCATATACTCTCATACTTTTCAAATAAAAGGAAAGCATTGCAGTAGGATGGCAGTTTTTTTTTTTTTTTTAATTTAAATAATTAACTTTTTAATAATTAAACTTTAATGAAAATTGCACATGCAAGTTATTTAAAGCTGATTCATAGGTATTTGCTTAAAGTTTACACTGTTGTTTACCATGTTTCGAGGCGGTCCAGACAGATGTTAGGTGGACCTCCAATACAAGCAATCTGTTGTCTTCTCTTCCAGTCTGCTAGTTCTTCATCTGTTAGGTTCTTCTGCACATAATCCATGGCGGTCAGCAAGCCTCCCATCTCTGTCACGATTTGCTACAAGATAATAAGCACAGTATACAACAGGCATAATCAGTCAGTCACCATCTGTGGTTCAACCTTGGTCTAAAATGCGAGGGAACAATAATTTTTTATTAATATCCGAGTGTCAGACCCAACTCTTAAGGACAAAGTTGAAGTATAAACTGGTGGCTTAGCATGTAAAATGCAGCATAGGTGACAGTAGTGCATATCGTTTCACTGCAATAGTGTCAGACAACTCAATGGCAGTTAGACAGACATTTGATTGTAAGGACATTTAATAATTTTACATTTATTACTCATAAACATGTTTAATCATGAATGAGTACAGCCCATTTTCAATTATGTTTTCCTCGTTTTTTTAACCTTCTATTTATCAACTATTTTATTCTTAGTTTTGCCTAAGGCACTTCAGATAATCCAAAATGTTAAAACCATTTTAATGTTTTTTTGACTTAACCTGGTAAAACATAAACACTCACCCTCCTGAGCTGGTCCAGGGCACTCAGCATCTGCTCAAGCTGAGCCATCTTCTGTCTCGTAGCAGCAGCTTGGCTATTCCCATTTAGATCCTGGGACAACTCTGGAAACAGTGTCATCGGTCAGCTGTCATATTTTATTAATTTTACTGAATTCATTTGACAGTACCAGAAAAAAAGTTGATAAAAGGGTTTAATAATTGTTTATCTCAGTTGTTAAAACTTTAGAATAAATCCATAACTGAAGGTAAAGTCAATATTAATTCAGACTGTACCTCCTTGGCTTTTCAGTGTCTTGTAATTGAAGTCAAAGTCATCCTGCAAGTTCTCAAGCATTTTCATCTTCTGTTCCATATCCTGTAGAAAACATGATTAGTTTCAGTCAAAGTAAGTATTTTGTATTGTCAATACTGCATATTCAAATACTTAATCACTGAGCCTTTGATGGAAACTTACCTGTACCCGCTTCCTGATGTCCTGAAGGTTGTGCTCTAGGATCTGCTGCTTCTCTGTTACTACTGTCCCAGTTGGATGGGCTGCTTGGCCATCCTGCAAGATGCAGAACCATTGGACCAACCGTTACCCATTAATTGCTTAATTAATCAATAATAGCATAAAGTGTAATGCTAGACTGGTGTAGCTTTCTGTACCTGTGCAGCAGAGGTGGCAGTCTGCAGGAGCCTCTGCTCCTCCCAGAGGCAGCGTGCAACAATGCGAGCAATATCCATTGGCTTCTCCAAATACTTGCTCTGCAAGTGCTGTTTAATCCTGCGTAGGTTATGCTGGTAGAGTACATTGTTCTCCTGCAGGAAACGGCTATACTGCTGGTCTATTTCTCCCAAGAGGTTGTGAAACACTAGTGTGGCGTGTGACTCCTTATTGGCAGCGTAAGCCCTTGTAAAGGAGAAGATAAGATTAGATAAGATTTCTAGTTCCTTCTAAGAGCTGGATACAGATGCACTCGAACTCCTCCCAATCTACTGTTCACTTTTCACAACTTCTTTTAGGATTGCATTAAAATATTAAACATACAAATGGGACAGAAAATATTACTTTATTACAATATTACATTAGTTTGGCCATTAAAAAAAATCTCATAACTCAAAAGCCAAGAAACCTTCACCGTTCAACACAGAATCTTTTAGGTGTATTGTCATAAATAATGTGTAAGAGATCACTGTAGTAATGTCATTAGGAAAGAAACAGATGGAATAAAGAAGAGGGCAACAATAACTTAAACACAATAGATTTCCAGGTGGCAAGCCATCAGCAAGTCATAGTGAGTAGCCAA
>JAUBNQ010000027.1:9016314-9044193 GCA_032353495.1 Ctenopoma kingsleyae
AAAGTTGGACTTGTGTATTTAAACTAATTAGTGTTGAACTCGTTCACTTTGAAATAAATGGTATACTGTATAATATGCAATGAGAAACCAAATGCTTGGTTTATGTTGTGAGAAGCTTAGATAAGAGGAACACCTCAGTGATGATGACTGTCCTGTTGTCCCAGGGCCCATTAAAAAAAAAGCTCAGTGAGGTCCCTTTACTGAATGATTGCTCATGGGAATAGGGTCGTGACATACTAAATGAGCTGTGGTTGCATAACAGAAATTATATCTCTCACTCAAGGGAATGTGCTGTCCTATATTGTCATACAATATTTCAGTGCACTTACTTTCAGATCCAGATGCACCACATTGTTTCGATGCAGAAAGGCCACTCCATTCAGGATCTGCTTGGCCAGTCGGATCACATCTTTCTCCGTGAAGGCGTCGTCGTTATCAGCAACACATTGGTTGAAGATTTCACCGCCAGCGGCACTGAAAGGAAAGCACAGGAAGGAAACCTTAGAACACAAAACAGGGATAAGATGTGAAGAAAACAGCTGTACATGCACAGCCACCCAGTGGAGTTTGGCTTGGCTTACGTTCATTTTTGATTATTCGTTTTAACCTATCATAATAAATGCTTTAAACTGTACAAATACGCCCTTTCCTCTCAGTCTGAGTTGCAGCACAAGTTCATAATAACAGATTATAACCTATCCCATTAATACCAATTTAGTGAACAAACCCAGTCATTTCCAATTTCTTTAAAATTATGTAACAGCCTGTCTCCTCATCAGTGTACTTTGCCTTGGAGCAAAAAGCACATCCACATCAACACAGTGCGTGTGGGTGCAATATAAATCTATATAATTTTTGGGTTAGTTAATATTAGCAGAGATAAGAATGGTCATATCGATTTACAGCAGGTTGAGATAAGGCTTTATACAGCCTGATTTATTGCAAGTGAACTTGCTAAATCAAGCAGGAAGAAAAAGCAGCAACTGTACAGACTTTAAATTATTTAAGCAGAAATGAACACATCTTCAGACACACAGAGGACAGATAATGTGCATAAAGGAGGACACAGAAGTGTCAGGTTGATAACCATACTGTATTATATGAGCCTCAGCCTGCATAGTTTTCTGCTCATTAGCTCAAAATAAGTTACATATAAGGGATTATCCTTTCTGGAATTTAGTAATTTGACAACTCAGTGGTGACTGTTCACATTTTTCTGGAAGGCATAGTCAGATTCTTGCCTGGTCTTGCTGTGCTTGTGTAATAAGGTTAAGTAAAGTGGAGACATGGTGGATTTACAATGGATTCTGCATCAGTCAGACCAATGCCTGAAGCCGACAGTTCACCCAAAAAACTAGAACCATGTGTGTGTGTGGGGTGGGAGGGGGGTGGGGGGGATTTAGATGGCACACATGCGTTTCATCTCTCTGAGGAAAATGTTGTGACCAGGCCCTGGGGATGTTAGTTACATAACCAGTAGCACTGAATCCCCTGTTAGCCTCCTAAACCTGCGCTTTTTACTGTCTTCAGCTGTGAAAATAGCACCCATGTTTTGTTGGATTTTAAGGATATCCGTCAGTGGTTCCTATAATCTTTCTTTTTTGCTCCAAGCAAAAAATGCTTGACCTACCACCTACCCTGTTTCTTGCAAACATACTCAAGTCCACCTACCAACCCCAAAATACTTTAATATCAGAAACTCGGCACTCAAACTTGTTACGCTGCACATATATAACAAATGCAAGCAAGACTGGTGTTAGTGTTTTCATTTAGGAGAGGAAATGTAGGCATGATTGAGGCTTGACAGACACTTTCCCCCCTCAAATCTCCAATAAAAAAAAGATCATGCCTGGTACTGAGTATTGTATTGAGAATGAACTTCAATCTGTCAAGATAAGCATTTACAGTACCTGTCTGAACAATTACAGACTTGACACGAGAAAGTGTTTCAATATGTTCATTAAGAAATCAGCAGAGCTCCTGAAACGATGCAAGATCTTGATAAAGACCATCTTGTTGCAGTTCAACAGACTGCACACATTCTGCCCAAGCACTTAAGAATGATCCGATACTTCCCTGAAGTCCAAATATTGCCTCAGTGCTCTTGTGCCTTTCAAGAGAGTTAAAGTACTCTCTCTACTACTTCCCCTGCACTGACCCTCAAGAATGAACCCACTGTAGAGTGAACAGGTGAGTCTCGATCTCTGAATAAGAAGGTACTAGGCAAGACAGAAGCAAAACTATATCTAGAGCACTAAACCAAATCAGTCTCATTTTAGTAGTGTTATTTGGTCATAGCCCTTCTTGGCAGACCACCAAGCCAGGTGCTCTTTGACGTCACCCTGTCAAGCAGCTTACACAAGCCAAACCTGTCTGTTGGCTCAATTTTCTGGACAGCACTTGGTCATATGGACAGTCCAATTAAAGCCCAGTGTCACTAGTGCTCTGGCCTTTAACGAACTTAGAATAAAAAAAATCCTTTAACTGTTGACACTGGGACTTGAATTTCAAAATTAGGAGGCAACAAAATGCATTAAGTGCATATTAAATGCATTAAATTCTTTTAAGCATACAGTAAATAAGCCTCAAAAGTTACAGTACTCTTTATTATAACTGGAAAAAGCAGTATTATGCTTCTTGGAGAGTTCATCATCATGACCTTTTTTAGCTACGGTGCACAAAATAAGTTTCAGATCTCAGAGGTGCTGCACGATCATTTTTCACGAAAGCAACCATCTCTCAAACTAGTCATTATACTGGGGCTTTCTGTGGTACTGACACATGCTGGAGCTTCACTTTGAAAGATGATTAGAATTCAACTTCTCGCTTCCATTTCTCTGACATTACCAAGGATGTGGTTGTGGCTACGAGAAGCGCACACTCGTGTGTGTGCACAACCCTTTATACCAATGTGGGGGTGTGCTACTTTTGGGAGCCTTGCTTGCTGCTTACATTTAAACCCACAGGAAATGGAAAATGGTTTGCAATTCTTAAAACTCATGCTGAAGTCAGGCAGTTTAAAGATGCAGCTTTTCACGAGCCAAGGGTCTCACTGTAGGTGCTGTTGCAGCTTTTACAGCAAATGTAGACAATAACTGAGAAAAGTATGAGCTGACATTTTAAATGAAAACCAACCCCACTAATGCAAAAATATTGTGCAGACTCCTTGATTATATGCTCCCAGACTCCCAGTGCAGCTCCATTTGGCAGCCGGAGCGGAACTGCGGACCAGAGCCGACTGACCTCCTGCTATGTTTTCTCAGCAGGCACGCAGCGATGATCTGTGGTGCTACTTCCCCTTTCACACTTCAGTCAGGGGTCAAACACAGCCCCCTCCCCTCCATAGAGAGGCTTTTGTTCTGCAGAGACATTCCATGTCTGGGTTGGGAATGACCAGCAAGGAGACGGCTTCCTGCCTGAGTAGCAAGCAGTTCAGGAACAGGGTCAAGGGAATGTGGTTCACGCACAATTGCCCTCTGTCATCTCCCTGTAATGAGGCGCGTGAGGTAATTAAGCATCCTTTCCAAATCCTAATTAAAGGCTGTCTTTACAGCAGACAGAGGACATTTAGGAAATACTACTTTGCAACAAAGACTTAGTCAGTTCACCTGCATGTTAAAAATCAATTGGGAACTAATCAGTATCTGTCTGTCACGATTCAGTCCCCCAGGTCAAATAAATGCTGTTCAGTGGCAACTGGACTTGCTTTAAGCTCTTGTAGACGTTTCACCTTCCATCCAGGAGGCTTCATCAATTCTGAGCAGTGCTTTCTCACAGCAGGGTTTAACTGACTCATTTGTAGCTCTATACCAAGTATGGTGCAGTTTTGGTACGTTGACATTTTAAAGTGACAGTTTTTAGACATTTAGCGTCACAGGGCCGAGGTGCTGAGACGAGCAACAAACCACACACAGCAACCATTTCCATTTAAGGCACATCTCAATTTACAGTAATGCAAGGCCATGCACTTCATGTGTGTGCGGATGTTTTTTTTCTTTCTTTGAGGTGAGAAAGACTTGCAGCTACATTCTCAGTAACTGGCACAAACGTTAAGCCAGATTTGTTCCCAGATCAGATGAAAGCTGACAATTCAGATGAAAATGTGAAAGCACTGAGATTCTTGTAATGTATAATACAGGATGTTGCATCATGTTGATGCAAGGCTTTTCCCAGTCAAACATGTTGGAAATAACTCACACATTGCCTATTATCTACACCGATCAGCCATTGCAACATTACCACCACCTGCTGGTGCTAATGTTGTCGTGGACAGAGCTCAGTGTGGGCACTCAATCTGTGGCTATGCAGCTGCAATTCACCCTGTATTCTGACACCTGACCTCACATATCAAATCTACATAAGAAAAACTACAGTGATGGAAGTATTTGAGAACCTAATCATCTCATCCCAGTTTTTCTGACATGATCTAATTGTCAGGGAAGTGAGGAAAGCTTAAGAGACCTTTAAATTGAAGCCAGGGCTGGGTGTGTGCATAAGGGTGACAGACATGCTGTTTAAACGTGATACAGAATCTAGGTAATGTTTTAAAACCTTTGTGTTTTTCTGTAATGCCTGCCATCTTACCACTCCAGAACGAGGATGATTTCGGTGTTGGTTTCGTAGACCTCATGCAGAGCCACCACATAAGGGTTTGCCTTGGCTGACTCAAGCACGGCGATCTCATTCAAGATGTCCATGCGGCAGTCCTCGCCCTTCCGCCGCTTTCGCAGGAACTTGGCAGCATACTGCTTCCCTGTTGCTTTTTCAATGCACTTCTTCACCACCGCAAACTTTCCCCTGGGAAACAAAGAGGGGAGAGAGCAAGAGAGCGATTAGTGAGGAGGCAGAATAATCACAACCACACTATTGGTTTTTCCAAATATATTTGGTCAGAGATGGTTCTGTTCTCTATCCAAGTAGCCAAAGGGACAACTGAATCAAATTTAGGTCACTTAAACTACAGCAAATGAAAGGCTAAAATTGCTGGACATACATCATGACAGTTAAAATGTTATGATGTGAAACCTAGATTACAGTGCGAGACATTTGGAAAAGCACACTAAAAGGCCACGAGTGCAACATTGTAGGCGAGGCTGACAGATAAGAAGGCTGAGTGGCATCATTTGAAAACGCACAAACTGCTATAGCCCGCTGATATGCTCAACTGAGAAGGCATCGGTAGACGTTTGGCAGAGATTTCCCCCTTTCTCCTCCTTTTCCTTTAGCCTTCAGGAGGGTCTGACAAAAGGAAGATAAGGGTGACAGTTTTTGCAAGAGTTGCTGAATAACGGACAGGGAACTGATAAGGCTAATGCCACTTTACAATTCAAGCAAAAACAGATGAAAGAGCATGGGTGTCGCTGGCAAGTTCCCTTTCACTAGCACTCATTTTTCTCCAAATACACTGATTCACAGGAGGAGTTAAAGATCAGTCGTGGATGCTGGCAAGATGTCCGATGTGTGTCTCCCTGTGTCGAGTCAACCACAATCACCAGTTGTCCATCTCAAGTTTAATAATGTTGCCTTGTCTGCATCATTTTCTTCACAGCTGACAACTACACAGACAAATGAATTGTGTTGACGCCTCCTCCCAGACCCCACTTCTCCTTTGACAGTTGCACAAAAGCTGACCAGCAGGCTAACACAGCAGCCCTGAGACCAAGACCACCCACCTGACCACCACTGGGTAGGCCAAGCAGGGGGGTTGGAGCCTGAACAAGCATGCCAGAATGGACAGTGTAATCTCAACAGCTATATCCAACTAACATCCTGATATTTTAATGAGCTACATAATGCAGATACACCGCAGGATGTCAAAAGGTGCCTGAGTTGGGAAGAATCTAAATGAGGAGCTCACATCAGAAAGGTCCAGTCAGCATGGTGCCAGTCATTTTCCCACACAGCGCTACTCCAAGCCCACAGTGCTGCAGACCAAAAACAGCAACTGTTCTGGCCGGAACCGGGTTCTGTTTTGGCTGTCTGCTGTGAGGCCTGTTCCATGTCTTTCTTGGTTTCCCAGTCTTGCAGAATGGTGACGACTCATTGTTCAGAATGAAAAGGCAAAACCCGTCAGAGCCTTTTCATCCTTAATTAGCCAAGTTCAGAGCAACTGACTGTGGGCTGGGAACTACATATGGAGCGAAAAGGAATGACTGCTGGCCACAGAAAGAAGCAACAGGAGCCCTTTTCAAAGGCTGACAACTGATCAGAGGTTACTGAACACAGCCATTTTCCAGCCAGCCATGTCCACACTGCCTTGTAACTACGTAAATGCACAACATATACATTACAGTGCAGTGGTTTCCTTCTTTGCAACAAAATACAGCACTGCTGCAGTAGAAAAACTAATTAGACCTTTCTCAAACATTCTCTCTGAATCAAATTATGACAAAGAATTATGCAGATCAAACAGCTCAATTGCAGGATTATCCCCAGTAGAATCTGTCTGTCTGAACTGCCATCAATCATTAACGCTACTGAGACACACAAAACTAACATCTATCGAGCAACGGAGATGGTGATAATTTGAAAGAGAAGCTTGTTTCCTGTGGAGTCTGTGTTTTGTCTCCCTCAGTGGGGCACCGACTCGTGTCTGAAGTGCAATGAGAAATGACAGCTCTCATTTGCCTGTTTCACATACAGAGTTCCTCTTCCTGCTTTTGAGTTGGCCACAACATTTTATTGCGCATAGTTCTCCAGGGGACCACTGTTCATTATGCAAAGCTTGATGTGAGAAGCTTCTTTCTACTTGAAGAGAGATATATAAAAAAATAAACTCTGGCACCTGGTCAAAAATGGTCAACATCACATCCAATATATGTACTACATAGCTAATCCTGGCATGCTGCACTATGCACATTCCTGAGCTTATGAGCCCTGATCTCTGGATGTTGATGGTTCAGGAAAATAGGATAAAAGATTGAGGTATAAGGGTGAGGAGACAGAGGGGGAGGCTATAGCCTACGCTACTTCTTCTACAACAGCCTAAAAAACTAACCCCTCAAAAGTCTTGGCTGCCGTCTCAGGCTGCCCCAGGGTATCTGACAAGGACAACTGGCTGCTACAATGGTCACAATACACGCCTGTCACACAGCTCAGCAGAGAAGCAAACTTACAGTGAACACTGGAGCCACAGTGACAGATGCAGAATTAGCACAAGATGTAATCAAACAGCTGTTGCATTAAGCAAATCCCAAGAGCTCCACTGTGGTTCCTCATCAAAATTCAAAATGTTTTCTGGAGAACATCATTGCTGTCCGACATGCAGGGAACCCCCAACTTAAATGGTACTGAAATGTGTTCTTCAGTGAGCCTGATGTAGGTGACACACAAAATACATTAAGCTGAAAAGAGTGATGAAGAAAAGCTTATGAAAGTAAAGTTTGACCCTAGAGATGAATCAAATTTGATTCTAGACCCAGGGGCACACAGGTATGGTGGGAGAAACTGTCAAAAAGCTAATCATGTAAGCCTGTAGACCACAAGGGTTAATGATGACATTAAAAATATAAACAAAGTTTATCCAAAAGCCTCATGATTCACTTTACCCTTTTATATACTGTTGTGTCATTTCTTTTGTCTCTATGTTTTCACGTCACCCTTGTAATACTATGACACATTCAACACGTCTCCAAAATAATACTTAAGTAGAGCTCATGGCATTTAAGGTGTCACCACAGCTTGAGCTGAGATATAGTGGTGAAAATGCACCAGAAATACGCGGAACAATATGATGCTTTCATTCTTCTCTCACATGGCCGACATAACAACAGGGTTTGCATAGCGCAGCTTATTTCAGTCACACAACGTCCTGTCCCCAGCATCTTCATATAACTCTTCAGTGTCCGTGTTTTCTCTGAAGAGATTTGGAAAGCCTCACAACGTTTCAGAAACTTTAAGCCGAAGACGCACAAAAAGAAAAGCGCTTTACTGCCACTGCGCATTCCGGGTGCCGGAGCGCGTCTTCGACCTCGGGGCGGATTGTGGGGCTGGAAATGTTCAATTAGCATGCTTCAAATTAAACACGTGCAGAGAGCAAATCTAATATGATTATCCGATTTACATAAGCTCATTCAGATACTTTGGCATAATCCAACAAGCCAGCGCACGCACAAAGTCAGCACACACATTAGTCCCCTCCTCATCAATGAAATGTTGTAAACCACTCAAACAAACAAACAAACAAACTCACCTGCCCAGTTCTTTGCCGGCCAGCTCGTAATTGGCTGTGAACGGGTCAGCTCTTATCCTCGTGTGGATTTTAGTCACCATTCCGTTTCTGTTCATTTTTGCTGAATCTGTCACTAAAGTTGTACTTGAAGGGAAAAAAAAAACTTCTTCTACAACAAATACAACAAAAAATATTTCTAATCCGATCAAGTAAAAACTCGCATGATTATATATATATATTAAAAAAAAAAAGATTCGAGCTAACAGCAGCTGTGTCAAACCACCGGGTGATAATCCAGGTTAAGAGCGTCCCAGACGAAAGGATGGAGCCCCGCAGGAGCGTGACACACTCGGTGCGGTGAATTAGTTTGAGTGCTACTACACATTCCGGACAATAAACTCCTTGTCAGGGCCAGCCCTCCGCGCTGACGCTCTGCTGCAGGAGCCAATGAATGTGCTGAAGACGGAGACGAACCTGGTGGTGCGTTCAAGTGACAGAAGTTAATATGTTGGTGCCAATGCACAAACAAAACAAATACTTTCAGCATTAGTTTCGGTTATTATGATATTTAAAGCAAAACGCGCACACACAGTCGCATGTATACACATATATATGTAAATCAACATAAGGGTAAGGGTATTTCTCTCCTAATTTACAGCTGTTGTCAGCACTAAAGTTCAAATACAAATCAGAATAACTATGTTAACAACCTGATAATCACTCATCAGTGAGTAGGCTCAGTCTTGAACAACTCTGATTAATCAATGAATACGTTCATAAGTAAGTCATTCCTGATTAACTTAATCATCTAAACTAACGACTAGTTACTAATTTAATCATTAGTTAATCTTTTTGTGCCCTCTCCAGTAGAGCACAATGTGGTTCCAGTTTTATCATCTTTCAAATGACAGTTTAGATGTACTTAAAAAAAATAAAGAAATCTGAGAACACTTACTTTTCTGATGACCTATGTGTTCATCATTCAGACACTGTCCAAGTCTCCTATAGCCTATAAATGCTAAATACTAAAAAACTAAAATGCCTAAAATGCAGCTGCCCATCAACAAGAATGTCCCCACGGGGATTTATAAAGTATCAGTTATTATTATTTTTTATTATATTATGTACAAACCTGAAGCTTACTCCAGGAGAAACATAAAGGGTCCAGAATACACAGAGGTTTCATATTTGCATGCTCAAGCATACACTCACAAACATTTTTGGCATGTTTGAAGTGATCATTGGTACGGTATGTGTTTTGTTGCTGCTTGGCTATGCTACAAGTGAGACTTCTTCTCACACAGCACTCAGTCATGAATGTGAAGCTGCCCTCAGGGCATGAGAGGTTTCTGCAAAGGTTTTCTCTCTTATCTGTGGGAAAGCTGATTGTCTACCCATTTAACCTGGCTGTTGTTAAAGAAGAATTCAAAGCATCCCATCAGACAACTGGAAAGTCCAGTGATGTTCATGTACAGATGCTTAGCTATGTTCTCTGTTATGCAATGCTAACTGAAAATCAGAAATGGAAAGTAGGCAATCACACAAAAGCATGTAGCAGGAAAAGCGTTGGCCTTGGTATTTGTGACCCACAGAGAGGACATGCATGACGATGATCTGGATGGAAAATGTGTCAGCTAAGCTCTAGAGGCTTGCTGAAACTGAAACTGTGAGACTGTGAAGCTGTTAGAAAGACCAAGGCCTGGGCTGACCCCAAGCAAAAAGTGAAACACATTGTCAGCCCAAGACAATAGAGGAACTGGTGGCAGAGGCTGTGGTTTTGGCTTTAGTTGTTGACCTCACCTCAGTCAACGATGACTGTTTTTTGTTTTGTTTTTTTGCTGCTGTTTATTTTGTAGATTGATTGTTTACTCTCTAAAACATCACTTGAGATTTGAGAAGATCTGAGATAACAGCTTCAACTGCCTGAAACCCTAAGATTCTTTGTTTACAGTTACTATATCCTCTAGAGAACACCGGTTTTATGCTTGTAAAGTTGGTACTTACGAGAAATAAATTACTGGGCATGTCTGTTGAACAGCCAATTGTTTATTTCAGTACTACATGTACAGTGGTAGGAAGAACCTGGTCCCAGCCAGTATTCCTCATGTTGTAAGGCATGAAAGATGACAGGATGACAGATTCCTCTCTACTGGTTTTATTGCCTATGGCTGAGCACATTGCTAGTGGTTGGTCGCATGCCCTACATAGCTGTTATCTCACACACAGAGAAAGATTTGTCCAATGTTATCACACCAAAGCTAATTTTGCTGCCACAAACAGAAGCTTAGGTAAAAGAGACCCATTGAGAGTGGACATTCCTCAGGCCCTACCAAGTCATTAGTGTCCAGCGGCCATGTTACATAACCTGTTTCGCCTCCTCAACTTGTTATCTTAAGTCTAAGTGAGCCCACTCTGAAGCCTCGACCCTCTTTCTCTGCCAGTCTTCCCATTAAAGCCAGGGTCAGCTGAGCCACGTTGGTGAAGGAGCTCTACCCGGTCCCAGAGACCTAATGAAAACACATCCAAATGAATAGGCCTGCCAGTCTGCAGTTTAGCTAACATAAATATGAGAAGTTCAGCTGTGACCTGGGGAACACAAACACTTTGTGAGCCTCTGGAACAAATACATATAGTCACGAGTGGGTCAGAAAACATAACTCTTGTTCTTAGCAAGACATGACCCAAAGTACCATGAACGTCTGTTACAAAAAAGTGTCCAAGATCTGAACTTTTGCCTGAGTTTGCATTTACAACAGTAAAGTGCAGAGCCACAATTACTCAACTAAAACACACATAGACACAGCTTTACTGGCCAGAATAGTGGACATTTGTCTTTGGCCTATCTAGTAATGGATTTAAATGACTTTCATTCTGGTCCAGGGAATGCATCTTTATTCTCTGTGGATCAATGTAGTCTGGGTAATCAGAACTGTTCTTTCAAAGAGCTGCTGAAGAACCAGAGGAGGATAAAGGCTGCTGGCAGAGGGGCAGAGTCAAAGGCGGTGACCACTGCAGGATCAGTAAAAGTATACTATTATGCTCTCTTATGACTCCCTTAAGTAAATGTGTTAGAGAGACAGATACTCTTTTGTCCCCATTTTCAAAGATGTCCTTTCTCTCCCCTCGTTTTTGTCGTTTCGTGAGTGTAAAAAGGGGGATGAGGGGGGAGGATGTTCTCATTATGTAACTGTTTTTCTCCTGTGACTTTTGAATGACTAAAATGAATGGTTTCCACCTCATGTCTGTACGGAGGAGGTATTAATAAAGTATGCCATCAGCCAGCACCAGGAAAACGTCTGATTGAAGAGGTATCCTTGTTATACATGGGTTTGTAGCTGAAAGTCACAATGTTGAAATTTGTTTTGCTCCATTTCTGACTGACAACTACTGATAGTAAGTTTCATACAAGGAGTGTTTTGTGAGAATGAAAGAGCTATTAAACTTTCTTGGAAAATTTGCCTTTTAACAAGGGTTAGAAGACTATATCTGCAAAGTTGCAAACTGACTGTCATGTTGCAAACAGCATGATTGCTGGCTGTCTAAATTCTCTGTTTACGGTTCTTAGCTATAAACCATTGTTTATGCAGAAAGAGGATTCCATGTAATGAAAGGGTTCAGATTCAGGAGGGCTACTTGGTAATCTCACCTAAGTTGACAAGTGTTCCCTGTCTTCTTTGCAGGCTCATACACGGGTTCACTACATATATTATTTGTCATGTGTTGTGCAATTTGTAATTACCAGACAACTGATGCTTTGGCAAAAGAAGTTCAGTGTCCCAACACAAACGCTAATTTCTTTGGGTAGGTATATGTTGCGTGTATGTTGCCACTTACAGGGTTAAGGAAGGCTAACAGCAGGCAGGTTTAGTGCACGATGTCATGCTTTAATTAACTCTATAAATCATTTGTGCCACGCTGTAATGGTGGTGAGCCTGGGTCACACACTGGTGTGAGCTCTAATCTGTTTGCGGTGACCTCAGTGTAAAGCTGTCTGAATGGAGCAGTGAAGGTCTTACACCTCATAAAGAGCCCAATGAACAGCCCAAAAGCTCTGTTTAGATTTAGATGCTTAACACACCACCTTAACTGCTTATTTCTTCCCTACTGCTGTTGTCCCTGCCATATCCAGTAGTGTGGTTAAGAAAAAGAGCAAATGCCATGTTTGGGTTCCCAAACATTGGTGCTGGAAGTCATTCACCTCAGGAGTGCAAAGTGACGTACACAGCTGACGTTCGAACGGTATTAAAAGATACGTTTCTAATCCTTTTGGCAAGAGGGAAACAAAACTGAAGGAGGGATAAAAATAAGACATCAGAATAGACTCAACAGCTTATTGACTTGTTTGTAATCTAAAAGCAATACATGGCAAAGGCGTGGAAGTGGTGTGTGACCTTGTTGGATTACAGTGAGTTGCTTAAAGTTACTACATTAATTTATATTGTGAAGATGCTGCAGTTGTAGCCTTGGAGCGTATAAAAGCATGCTGTGAAGTGAATGGTCATTTGAAGTATTTGTGAATGGAGATAAAGCGTCAGCAGATTTTGTTTGTTTGTTTATATGGATTTAGTGCAATTAGCAATGAACCAGTTAGAACAATCCCTGAAATATGCTTGTCTCTTAACTTCTGCAACTAAGAAGTACATGAATGCGGCTTTAGTGAATTCCAAGTGTTTAAGCCACAAAAGTGAAATATTTATTCAATATTTGAGAAACATATATTTCTGTACCTACTAATTTCTCTTTAGGTGTCTCACTGGGAACTAAGGTCACTACCTCTGTTTTGAACTCCATTTTCGATTTCAGCAGGGATCTTGCAGCCTGATGTCTCGTGTGAGCAAGTTAACATGTTTTTCAACTTCAGCTTGTCAGATGCCTCCCTCCAGGCTTACATACATATATAATGAGCACCTTTGATTGTATCTCAAATCAGCTAAAAACAACAGCCCGGTTTGACACCACTGGTGCTTCAATAAGCAAGAGGAGAAAAGTAAATCATGTATTCAGTGTAATATTTTCAAATGGGTGGTGTTAATTATATTTGAACAGCTGGTTTAGGTTCATCTCTCCTGACCAGAAAACCATCTGGGAAAATTTTGACATGATGTTCAGAATAAATGCAACACATGGGAAACACTGAAGACAGACAGAGAAGGGAACTGGGAACGCTTGTGTTTAAAATGCAAACCTAATGATTGCAGTGGAAAGACTGAGTGTGAGCTGCATATCTTTTTCGTCCACAAATATGAAACTGGCTTTTTACAGCCTTGTTTCCCATTTGGTTGGAGCAAATTATTTGTTTTCTTTTCTTTCTTTGCTTGCACTGTGTGGGTTGGTGCGAAACAGCAGCACAGCAACAGAGAGATGAGACAGAGCGAAGATGAAAGCTGTTCTCAGGTAGAGGTAACAGAGGAGACGTTTTGCCACATCCTGCCTCACTTTCTGGCAACGTGATCTCCCAGACCCGAGGGGTTCTTAACTATAGCTGTGCACACATCTGCCAGACTGTTTGCAGATAAAGGCAGTGATTGTGGTGAACTGTCTATTTCCTTCAGGCGGCATAAACATGTGCAATGAATTAGTAAGACTTGTGTAATGTGACAAAAGCAAAATACAGCACTGTAGTCACATAGGTATTAGATCATCTCCTTCTTCTGTCTCAACAAAGTGCAGGGAAGAAGCAGCATGTTGTTGAGCTCTGTCTGGATGACTCCGCATGCAAGAACGCTCCAAACAGCTTAACAAAGCTTGACTAGATTGGCCAAAATAGCTACATGCAGATTTAGATATTACACCACCCTAAAGGCCGTTGGGGTGTGGGCACTAACAGATGCAGCCAAGCTTAACCATGGACAGACGCACACCACAGACAGACCAACTTAGAAACTGAAAGGGCTTTCTCAGCTGTTGCTTCTGTCTCCAGGCTCCCTCCCCCCTCACAGCCACAGCATTGTGTCATTAATCCAACTACAGGCACATAAAGTCTTTCATAGCTCAATTTGCTGTACATGTTTTATGCCAAGCAATACTTGTATTTTTCAGATATCGGAAGGGATTAAACACAACTTTGACAACTTAGTAAAAGACACCTTGGACACAATGGCCAACACGGTCCTGCACCCGCCGCCATCCATCAAAAGCTTATCTGCGTGGGTTGATTGCCAAAGCAAATTACTTTTGTCTCAGACAGGCTTGAAGACATGGAAAAACAAAGTTGTAAAAAAAAAAACAGCAATTACAGTGTGATGGTAATAAACAATAATTTCCCAGAAAACTGAGATAAAAATGTTGGAGGGAAGTTGGCGTTTCACTCCTTTCTTAGATGATCTGATAAACAAAACTCGACAGCAAGGGATGGAAGCATATAAAGGACAGGGAGAGTGATAGAAGAAGGCATGTCAGAGGGTAGAAGGATGAGAGGGGGGAACAGAGGAAATGGGGAAGCAGGAGAGGAATGGAAAAAATGTATTTTAATTGGCAAGTGAACATGGGAGGTGTGATGCAGTGGGGTGGCAAGTATTAAGAAATAACTTGAGAGAAGACAGATTGAAAGGCAGAATAAAGACAATAGAAATTGCTGATGATTTACAGAAAATTCTTTTATAAAGCCCAACCCCTAAAATGCATTTGTTTTTAAGAGTCGATTTGTTTCATGATGGGAAATAATTCCATTCCTTCACATAATAATTGGAGATGACAGATACACACACGATAACTCTTAATAAATAAATGTTGATAGATTGAAAGTACAACCTGTACTTCTTCTACTTGGAAATAATCTGTTGCACACTCTGTCTGAGTGCCTACAGTCTATATGAAACAAGTCTAACTGAACCTGCAGGTCACTGCATTTACTTAACACTGGGTACCACAGACCAGTGATTCCAGTAACAGCAGGTAAATGTGACCATATGTCATCTGACACATGGCATGGGTCAAAGGCCATGCTTGCTACTAATGATTACCTGCTGGAGCGTGCAGTCTCTGTGTTTGTTTCCGTAACCGTGGTGACAGCTCAACATGCTCATACATTAAAAAACACACACCCATCAACACATCAGCTCTTATCATCCTCAGAAATGTTCAACGTGAAAGCATGAACACTCACAAAACAATTACCAAACAAAGCACACAGCTGGAGTTTCATGACTTAAAAATCTGAAGAGTGGTTGATTTTATATCTAGAAAATTAAAATTGTGGGAGAAGTTTGCTTTAAAGCATGGCCAAGTAGCGCTTTAAAGAGGTTAACCTCAGCTTTACATGCAGATACCAGAGGGCCATTGGGAGAGTATTGTGGTTTGGTATCAACATCAGATCAGATGAAAGAATCATAAAAAAAAAAAATCACAACAGAGTTCATGAAGTATACAGCAGCACAGACTTTATGAGGTGGAAACCACACACGGTAGATTTCATGAGCTAAAAGGTTTACATGAGTTTTCCCAGCACTCCACCCTTTATTAATTAATGCTTATTCTAATAGTTTACACTGCACAAAATAGCGCCAGAGTTTTCTGCATGTGTGTTTGCTTATGCTCATTAAGTGTGATTTGTGATTTCGTGTGTGTGTGTGTGTGTGTGTGTGTGTGTGTGTGTGTGTGTGTGTGTGTGTGTGTGTGTGTGTGTGTGTGTGTGTGTTGGTGTATTGTGTTTGACCACATGTACTCTGTGGGCATCTTGCTCTGTTGCTGTGTGGCCTTTTGTGATTTGCATGAGGAATGGGGTGAAGGGAGGTTTGGGTCAAAGGTCAGACAAAGTAGTTAACCTTTTTGTTTGCTGCAAATGTCACACTTCATGGCCACTCTTTTATTCATATTGTGAACAGGTGCACTGTGTAATACAGGAAACAATGTGTTTTGTTTTTTTTGTGTAACATTATTGATTATAATTTCCGTTGCTACAGCCAGAAGCTGGATAGCTTAGCACAAATACTGGGCTAACAGCCAGCGTGAGTATGCCTGAAAGCAGTAAAATAACTCGTAACTACCTGGAGTGTCAAAGGGCTTGGAGATAAGACATTGTTGTCTTTACACTTTGGTTTTGTACAAATTAAACATGCAAGAAATATTATTTAATTAATGAGATTTAGAAGCTGCTAGCTGGATTTGACCATTTCTAGTGTTTACGCTAAGCTAAATGGGTGCTAATTGAAGCCTTGCATTTATTGGATAGCTGCATGCAAGTAGCTACATTGCAAATTTTGTCCCTTACATCCCACAATAACTCAGAAAAAGTCTTGGACTGAACAAAGAACAATTCATCAATGTCTAAAATGCAAATGGTTCACAATCTGGGGACAATAAATGTGGTGACTTAACACTCTACCAACAATATTATGATATTTCTTGTGTATAAGCAGAGGTGGTGGCACTAGACGAAACGTGTGGGTGAAATCAGGTTGAAATTGTGTCCTAACAGTAATAGAAGGCCTAATGGTTACTGAACACATCATGTAAACCACAACGTCCCTGTTTTGACTCTGGCTGGGCACCTTTGTTGCATGGGAAATAATTGCAAGTCACACTCTCTCTCTCATGTTTATTGTCTACCTCTCCATTGTCAAGCTATCAAATAAAGGTTATAAACTTAAACACAAAAGGCAAGAAGACAACACAATATTAACTTTAGAATGTATTCCTTCATGTCATCTGTCATCGACAAATGGAAATGGTTGAGGATATGGACCATCACCTCCTTTTCAATTCAATTCAATCATTCCATATTGTTGTGTTTGTTGTTGCCCAGTAGCCTGCTACCGTTTCCTGTGTTTTGTTCTCGTTCACACAAACAAATACTTCTTCAGCCTCACTAAAACCAGAGGGCAGATCAAGTCCCACATTAACTTACAGAAATCCATGTGTTTATTCCCTTGCATAATTTTATATTTAGTTCCCACTTCATTTAGCTCTTTATCTGTACAAAACCTCATAGAGAGACAGTCCTAGACTAAAGTGTGTCTCCCCTTCTGTGTATATGTGTGTTTCAACCAGCTTAGCACTCTAGCCATGACTTATAGCTCATGTCGACAGCCAGTTATTCATGTGTCCCTCCAGGCTTCTGTGTTAAAACTGCCTTCTTTATTGCCCCTCTAAAGTTTTCAGCTGATCACGTCACAAATCAGACACACAGTCAGCAATGAAACAATTTTAATACACTTTTCTTCCACAATCTAATTTTTCCACAGGAAAGGATTTGTTTAGGGTACCTGTTTTACATTCTTATGAAGTGAACATGTAATGTTGAACTCAAGGCAACTGGCAACAGAGACTGTAAATGTATGATATATTGCCCTTTAAATAATATGTAAAGAGTTGGAAAGTGTTCATCTTCCAGTGGTATGCAGCCCTTCTCCTCAGACTGAATGGGAACATAAAACACTCTGGCAGGGATTCAGACTGAATAAGCCACAGTCCAGCCTGATATCTGTGGCCACACTGAGGGTGTGTCCCCGCTTTGATGGGACACCCACCCCTGACAGACCCTCCTCTAATTTCAAACACTGACACCGCAGAAATAAAGGCAAGGTTAAGTGCCATCTGTTAGGTTTCAACATAATCTTCATAATGAATTCTGGTGACTTGTCTGAATATGCTGGGTTTATGATCTTTCCACATCTGGGTTTATGATCCACATCTTATTCACTGAGTTGGATTTTCACGTTTGGGCACAAAGCCTACGCATCTTTATCTTCATTCAGAGCCTAGTTATTTATTATAAACAGGGCCTCTTGTGTTAACTGAATTGCTGCTTTGTTTCTCATCATCGTCTGTTGAGTAAAGTGTCTGTTGGAGAGGGGACCATCGTTACTGTGGGATGGGGTTATTTGGTTCTATGCTACCCTTCGCCTCTCTGGCCATAACTCTGAGCTCAGTGAGCATGTTTCTCACACCCCTCACTCCAGCTGGGGGACAGGAAACAACTCTGTCTGTGACTAAATCTAAGGAGATGTTGTGTCTCGTGAGCGTTGCAATGGCAATGTGTAGGGACGGCAAGAATGCTGCACCCAGATGCTGGATCTTAAAGAATCCCCTTGCTGACGCAAGACTGGTCCATAGGAATCTGCTGCCACATCCCTGTGAAACCAGAGGCAAGATCCAGACTCCAGCAATAAAGAGAGATTCATTATTTGGAAACTACAGCTCCTTCTATCAGCTTACTGAAAAATAACCTCAGGACCTCATCTTCTAAAATGAACAATCTGTAGTGTGAGCAAAAACGTTTAAGCCACTTAACATTGCAGAAATAGCCAATTAAAGAAGACACTCCTTGATGATTTTTTAAAATATCAACAGGTTACTTTATAATTTCATAAGATTTTCATTTTTGCAGCAATTATAGCTTACATAATAATGCTTATTAGAATACAAATGTTAAAAAAAATACAACCTTCGCTAAACCCAGCCTGGCATCTCTCTCAGAGTTTTCCAGTACCTTTGATGTAATTCCACCTTTGTCTCTGAGTGTAATCTTAATGAGCAGAACAGCACACGTCGACTGCGGTGCGTAATCCGAAGCACTGATCAAAGACCCCAGGGGCAGATCAGTCATATGATCTGGCCGAGCCTCCTGTGAGACTCAGACAGCCAAGACACTCATAAATTAAATAAACTCAACGCTCACATGGATGAAGCTCAGAAGTGTGTTTCTTCAGTGCTTTTATTTGCGTAAGCTTCCAGATAAATAAATATGCATGTGTAAAGCTAAGTGCAAAGCTACTTTTATCCCTTGTCAATAATTTTACTCAGATGAAAACAGTGTCAGTACAAGTGCATCCAAAGTGGATCCACTGAAGTAAATGGTTATTTTTTATTTATTTTGTCAACTTGAATTGTCTTTACTTATATGTGAAATTGTATTTTATTCAGTTGTTAATGAGATGCCACCCCTGTAGTAAAGGGCTCTCAGGGATGGAACACAACTAAGGACAAGTACTACACATAACTATGAAGTGCTTTTCAAATGTTATAATATAATATAATATAATATAATATAATATAATATAATATAATATAATATAATATAATATAATAACAAAGCTAAAAGGAAAAGTGAAATAAACTTATCTTCTATAAAATCAGTATATCTTACACTGTACACAAGGGAACTTTAGTCAGAATCAAACAACAGTGTTAACTGGCTGAAAAGTTTCAGTTTATCATAAGTGTAAGCGTGTGAAGGGTATGAGCACCACCCATACTTTGAGTCTCTCTAATCCTGTCACCATACAAATGAGCCATAAACAAGAAGGGAATGTGAAGGTGAGTTCATAATATCTTCATAAACAGAAACTAAGAGAAGCTGGAATGTCAATCTGGCCAGTCAGCTCTGTACAATGTCCATATTAGGCTGTAACGTTACAGCATTCCTTACTGGGCTGTCACCAAAACTGCCATGCATGTCACTCCCATAATTCCGCTTCATTTATTGGGTTGTCAAAGTCACGTAAAACCATCTTATATAACCAGCAGCTAATAATTGGGCTAACATTTGGGCTTCTCTTCTTCTGCCTGCTGCCTATATTTTCTGTTGCCTCCGTATAAGTCTGCTTTCTAAACCCAAATTATAGACCGAAGGTTCTTATGTAATAATTACCAAGTATGATAAATAGTCAGCAAAATGTTCTCCCCAGATACATCTGAGTGATCTGCTCAGGGTGGAAGACCTCTACAGCTCCCAGCGAGGATCGTGCATCACAGCACGTTTCCCAGAGCTTTCTTTTGACCTTTGCTCTGTCATCTCATAACTGCAAGATGGATTAATTTGCCATCTACCAGAAGGATGTCTGAGAAATTCACCAACTTGCCACTGTGACCTCTTCTCTCTCCGTCAAAATGTACCTTAGCCTTTAACTCTCCCTCTGTTTACTTTAAACAACAGCAGAATTAGAGCATGGATGAATTATTAGTACAAGAGGAGGAAGACAGAAACTCTAATCCACATTAGCAAAAAATGAAGGGCCACTGACATGTTAAAATAGGGAGTGATATGTGATAAGCACGTAGCACCATTTACAGTAAGCACAAGCACACTTAAGGGACTTGGCTTCTGGTCTTGGCAATTTTATGTGAAGGAAATGATGTTGAGAGGTGATAAGACCCAGATGGTCTTTGGGAATGTTTTGTATATGCATCCTTAGCTCAGAATAGAGGCTTAATTTACATCATTAGTAGAGTTATGTTATTATTCTTTAATTTGAAATTGATTTGAACCATTATGGTATTTGACTGCTACTCTTACATCTACACTTCTAAAGTGTCTAAGGTGAATCCCTAATGAGTTCAGAAGAGAAGATGAAAAAGGGAAAGATGACATGCTAGTAAAAACACAGAAGCAAGAATAAAAAATCAAACAGCATGTAAAATAAACTTGGTATTTCCCCTGTTTAGATATGATGGGTTTACTAGTGCTTTCAACCTCTGCCATCAAGCAAAAGTCACTCACTTACACTAACTTGACTAAACATTAACCAATGTACATTAATATATAGTCACATGATTTATTTCTACAGAGTGAGAAACTGCAGCTTTGTTTTTGTGCTGAAGAAACGATGAGAACATCACAATGTCAGAGAAAACAATAACGAATCACAAAAGGAATGAAAGAAATGAAGACCGGTGACATTTTTTTCAGTATTTGTTGAGGCAAGAAAAACAGGGATTAGTTCTAAACTGTGGGAGTCCAGGACCTACTGGAGCAAGTGACAAAAGGTGCTGAGGAAATATGATCCTCCAAACACGTCAACAAAGAATGGGAGAGAAAGAGTGCTCACGGTGACAGGCATTTTGCAGGTTTGCATACCACAGGTGTAAAACTTTTTGTCCTTGGTTCATGGAAGCTGCAAACGGTGGCGGTGATTATGTAATTGTGACATGGGCTGGCAATCTGAGGTGTGTTTTCATGTATTTACAAGTTAACAGTCACTGACATGCTGGATTGAGTGCCAAGGTTTCAAAGCAGCTTCCCTTTAACAGAAGGTTTATGCATGCAAGAAACAGGTGGGGTTTGCTCAACCAACTGAATACTTTAACTGCAAGGTACACTAATCTTCTTCTGTGTGAACTGATTGCAGTTTAGAGCCAGGGGAAGTGGCAGTGGTAAACATTTGCACATGAGAAGACAGGAAAAAGCTTCAGAAACAAGAGCACATGTTAGTGCAAAATGCAAATGGAGAAAAAGATGTGTAAAGTGTGATGTTTGTTTGTGTTTGCGGGAAGGTGTGTGAAAGAAGTCTCACCACTAAATGTCGCTTACACAATGCATCGTGTTATGTCTGCACTCTTAGTTACAGTGTGTCCAAACCCAGCTGTAAACATCCAGTATCCAGGTGGTGGGTGGAGTGCACCACTAATTTCATCAGTGTCTGTGAGAGGGCAAGAGTGCACATGAAGAAACATTATTTAGAAATCATTCAGAGAAAATGAGGGACACTGAGAGGCACTGAGAGAAAGAAGGAGAGAGAGGAAGTGGAAACAGTGAGGGCAAAAGAAAAGCCGATGCGAGAACTGTGCTGAGTGAGACTGATAGTGTAGTAAGGAAGGTAAGTTTATTTATTTTCCAGAGCAAACACCACAGCGCACTTCACAGTAAAAGTGAGTGCTCAAACTTGCATACATTTACTGCTGAAAACTATTTTTACATGGCAAATACCAGCATGACTCAGTTATGTACCATGCCCAAACACACCACCCATAACTTCATCTTGCCACATCACAGGTGGGGCATTGATGCATCATGGATGCCTGGCATTCTCTGCCTGCTGCACCTGGAGCTAAGAGCCAGAGAGTGAAAAGGGGAAATTTAGCATACTGGAATGTGTGCTACTGGAGAGTCTGAGAATATCCATCCCACATTTAATGAACCTCTACTGATGACATCTGCTTTCAGACAATGAAAATGTTCTTGTGCATGTTATCTAATCAGCTGAAGTTCACAATAGAACCCATCTCCGATACATAGTTCAGATACGCTTGCTCCTGTGGGCTGAACAGAAGCCCAAGTAGTGGTGCAGCTGTAGGAGGTATGCATACACATCGTATGTGTCCTGCTTTGACCCTCATTGCTAAGATATCAGTACTCTGAGCTAAAGACAGGTCAGGTCTAGTCCCAGGACTGTAGGCCCAGAAAAGAGCAGGAACAGGATGTCCCCATGTTGCAGCAAGAAAGAATGCCTTGATTGGTAGATTCAAAAACGAGGAGACGTTTCCCATGACACAATCCCTGCCATTTCCTGGAGCTCTGAGGCCTTGTATACAAATGGGTACTGTGGAATGCCAAACCAGCAGGTCAGGCAGTGGCCCTGGTTTACAGTTGACGTAAGTCCAGTAGCCCACTATAACCCTTGCTTAATATATCAAAAACTGTGGGAAAATATACATGTATAAAATATTGTATGATGCCCTAACCCCACTTGTATGACTAGACCTGCAAGACCCCTGACTATGCTCTGGGATAGACGTTGGGTCAGACCTCTCCCTTGGGCTCACAGCAAGATTGTAATGTTCTTGCACTTATGATGACTGTCACTCTGTTTTGGTCTCGCTCCAAACACAATGAATCTGTCACTAGACATAGCTTTCAATAAATATTTCTGTCAGACTACATTTCTCCCTTCCTTAAGAATATAAAATGTATGTACAATTTAAAAATTATAGTTATAAAGTTACAAAGTTTTATCTATAGTACTAAAATTGTCTCTGGAAGTTCTGTTATGTTGATGAGAAGTTGCAAATGTGCTGATTCTGCCTCTGTAAACTGTATGGCTGCTTGGAACCATTCATACTTTCCAGACATCCTATCCTGTTTCAGCCATGATGATTTTACCAGATAGGAGCAAGCCCTACTTCCTCTATATTACATTGTGAAAAATGCACTGTGCATTTCTCAGGCTCTCTCTTTACTCTTTATTGAAATAAATCTGCTATACACCCTGTGGTCGTCGTAACAGAACAACTGGTCCGAGCCACATCTCTCATCTGTCAGTGGTTCATAAACCAGTATATGAAGTTTTAGCTCATTGATTTGGGTTTTTTACCATTCTGGATTAAATTCTCAGAGGAGGGAGTTCTTTCAATCCTTCACTCCAGTGCAATTTGTCAGGTCAGATGGGTTTAACAGAATAAGAGACACTTTCTATTTTTACCACATACAGTATGTGGACTGCAACATATAAGAGAGCAATATCCAGTGGCAACACAACAGCACAAATCATTAACAGTTTCCTTTGTAAACCTAAACAGCACCGAATTCTCTCAATGAATAATAATGACACAGAATAAACTCTGGTGGACAACAGAAACAGCTTGTAAGACTTGGGAGCCTGCAGACTTTGCTAAATTATAAGTCATTGGTAAAGAAATGCATGTGAATTAAAAGTATGTGTGCTGATAGAAGAGGCAAGAAAAAGGTTACAGAGTGTAACTGTGCATCATCAGCTGCATAGACAGCACATAGGGTACCATATTTATAATCATAGCCAAACAGTGGCTTTAAAAGGTGATACAAAACCTCTCAGACATGCAGGTAGATAGAAAATAATTTGATTTCAGATAGAAACTCTGCAGTAACGTGATTAATATGAGAAACAACTCAAAACACAAATTTCTGTCAAGTGGTTCTCAACCATTCTTGGCCTTCACCAACCCTGGTTAAAAACTTAAGGAGCTTTACAACCGCATCAACACCATCAGTCATGTTCCAAATAAACCGAAATATTGGCTAACAATCAATGATATGAGAGTGGTTGTTACAGTAATGAATGAATTGAACTGTGAATTTAAGTTGGTTTGGTTAAGTTTGCACACGTGCATAGAGTATGTTATTCAGCTTCCATTTTTATGCCACATTTGAACCATTATTTTTGTTGTTGCTAACTTGCTTGCTAAGTATTTTTATAGCAACACTCAACACTCCACAAATAAATATTCAGTAACATATCTGTGTGTTCAGCATCCTCACAGCATAAAAAAAGATTTCTGCTCCAGATTCGATTGCACTATTGCATGTCATTTCTACATAGGTTAACATCTACATCAAAGGAGTCATTTCTTCTTTCCCTTAACTGACTAATAAACTACCTCATATCAGCTCATTGCAAGATTAACAGATATCCAACTCTATGGAACGTTTTGAGATTAATAGGTTTGGTTTAATCAACTTCAAAAGGCCAAACACTACTTTCATTGTATAGTGAAGCAAAAAAGATCTGCAAAATTCAGTTAAACGGAAACACACTGAGTAAAATGTGTCTCATTTAGCTTCATTGCCAGGTATACGTGACATTCAGCTTCACCACATCCACCACAGCACATCTTCAGCTGTTTCACTTCTGCACATCTGTCTCACGTGGGACATCCTGTTGAGTACATCTGCTTCAGCAGACACTCAGTGATTTTAAAGACCTTGTACTGGGTCAACACTGTGTACTTATTGCATGTGTCTGTCCTGAAATAGCACAACACAAATCATACATAGGCTGAGCACATGAATGGACTGACACCAGGAAACTGATATATCTTCCCTCTGAATTGATGCCTCTCACTACAGACACAGGGCAGAATCCATGACAGCTCCATCTCATGCATTTCTCACTTGAGCACAAGTTCAGGCTGCTGCCTCCATGAGTTACAACATACTCTTTAAGATTTTCCCAAAAATGCCACAGACACAGCTGTGCACGTGCAGTGCCCTCATTCCTTCCCTGAGCAGCTATAACGTCTTCAGAAGACTGTTTATGCTCAGTACTGTCAGCCAGTCTTGCAGTCTTCCATGTGTTGCAGGAAGCTGGCCAAGTGCAACATCACAATGGACCATAAACTGTATCACACTTGTAGAATGGATTCAGAGAAAAGTAGTGGATGAAATGGTGATTTTCTTGTGTGTACAAAAATACACAAGCTCAATACACAATATAATGAGTTTGAATATAGTCATTGTGGACATTACAAAATCTGAAAATGCAATATTCAAAGTCCCTTACCCTGAACAGGATATGCAGGTATAGAAAATTCATGTACATACAACAAGCTAATGTCTGAGGTCAAGCAGTTCATGATTTCTAACAATGATTGGGAGTAGAGAGTTAAAATTATTTAAGATCTGCTCTCAGACTCTGAGACAGCATCCCAGCTGATGCCATCTCAAGGAAAGGAAGGAATGCAAAAAAATAGCAGGAAATTCCTACTTGGTTTGTTCTAGTCAGAATAAGAAATTCTTTCATATCACTCTGCTGAAATGTTGCATAAAGATGTTCATTTTTTTACTGACGAGTAACACAGCTGTAGTGTAGATGTGATTATTTGACACATCTAAACATGACTTGTATTTATGGCTTTTTTAGACTACGAATTTGGCTCTGAACTGAAACAGCAAAATAACTTCAAAGCCAAATTCATACTGCATATTCTACACAGAATAACATTTAATAAAGAAAAACTGAGATCTGTCTAGACTAGGTCTGTTGCAGTGTGCACAGGAACAAGCTGTGGTTATAAGAAAAGCATCAGAGGTTTCATCACCACCAAGTCAAAACTTACTCACATTCACACAGATGCATCATTTTCTCACACAACTGGAAACAATGTGTGTCAAAAATAATACCAACTCAATGGTCCAATTACTTACTAACTTTTTAGGTTTTATTAAGCGATGAAGACTGTCAAAAAATCTGAATATGCACATCTTTGAATTGAGACTACTTTGTCTAACATTTAAAATATATTACAGATTGTCTGCCTTTATAAATGTGAGAACTAACTAGAACTAAAGAAACAGAACTTAATGGAACCAGCAAGTTTAGACATTCCTAGAATAACAATTTCCTGCAGCGCGAGCCTGGAAAAACGGTGCAAGTTCTCAGAATGTGAAGGCCCTTGTGAACAACACACAGTGATTTCTCTCCTGGATCCCTGAAACTCTCGGCTAGCCAGATTTTCTGATGGCTATTCTCAGCCTCATTCTCTTGATGTGGTCAATGGAGCAGTCAGAGTTCAGTGTGGGTTTGTGTTTGTTGTGTGATCCAAGACTGGTAGTTTAATATTTTGCTGCCACCTGCTGCTCATACAGTAACAATGCTGCAATTCCAACTGCAAAAGATAAAACAGTAGACTGCTTAATACACATGGTTTTACTGAGCATTGCTATCATCATCAAAAGCTAAATTACATGGAAACAAATAAGGGTATAATACCTCACAATGAGTCTATGCACCTCCAAAAAGTCATTTAATTTACACTTCACATTTCTACACTGATGTAAAAACAAGCTACTCACAACTGTTCCCACATCTCAATGGGAAAAACAAAACTTTACCAACAAGGACATGAGAACAATTTACTGAACTCCAGCTGGCTGATAACAGGAACGTGTTTAGTATTAACTGACCTTGTGAAAAGGAAATATATGAAAACAATGAGAGCAAGACTTTTCACAAGCCTCCAATAATCTGTCTCATTTCGAAGGTGCCTCCTTCACTTTGCTCCAGCTGCTCTCCGTTGACGCAGAACGCTGGTGAGCTTGGCTCCATGGACAAAAAGGTGGTGCTGATTACAGGCTGCTCCTCTGGGATCGGTCTTAGTCTGGCTGTACGACTAGCCTCTGATCCAGGCAAGACATACAAAGGTAACCACAACTAACACTGACCAAATATGTACTCAAGTGTTTTCTTAGAGAACTTGAACTGATACTCTATGGTATGTAATAATGTACTGTATGCACTATATCTGAAATTATGCACACATTTATAAGCATTGTTTAGAACATATGTGTCAGCTCCTTTCTACATATCTGTTTAGTCTACGCCACCATGAGAAACCTGGCCAAGAAGGAGCGTCTTTTAGAGTGCGTGAAAGGCCTGCACAAAGACACTTTGGACATACTCCAAATGGATGTGACGGACCATCAGTCCATTCTGGATGTGGGGGACAGGATTGTGGAGAAACGAGTGGACATTCTGGGTATGTTTTGTATCACTGAGTTCTGATTAGGTTTGCAATCTGTGTGTTAATTGGGTTATCCTCACAACTCGCAGTGTGTAATGCTGGTATTGGCTTGATGGGGCCACTGGAGGTGCAGTCCTTGGACTCGATGAGGCGGATTCTGGAGGTCAACCTCTTAGGTACCATCCAGACTATCCAGGCTTTCCTGCCAGAGATGAAGGCTCAGGGCCAAGGCCGCATTCTGGTCACTGGTAGCACTGGAGGGCTTCATGGTGAGACAAGCTAATTGTTGAGAAGTCACTCAGTGTCAAGAGTGTTCCACATGTGTAATTTTAATAATGACTTGATAGAAAGCATGTAAGCACATCATGATGAGGGTTACTGACATGCATGAAATTGCCAAAACAACCCTCCGTGATACTTGCTCTGTCACAGGTTTCCCTTTTAATGAGGTGTACTGTGCCAGTAAATTTGCAATAGAGGGAGCATGTGAGAGTTTGGCTGTCCTCCTGCAACACTTCAATATACAGTGAGTTTTAAAGTCTGCTGCATCTTGTTGCTTTAGCTTAAAGATTATTAGGTGAATAATATCTATTAACAGTAAATTAAAAAGACTGTTGACTCAATGCTTCACCCTACAGCGTGAGTCTTATCGAGTGTGGTCCAGTCAACACTGACTTCCTGGTCAACCTGCAGAAGGTGGAGCTTGGAGATTTGTCTCTTCAACAAGTTGATACCCAAACACTCAGACTTTATGAAAAATACCTGCAGCACTGTGG
>JAUBNQ010000027.1:9046574-9080914 GCA_032353495.1 Ctenopoma kingsleyae
GATAAATGATAAATGATAAATGATAAATGAAGTGTTTGAAGTGTGGTAATGCCAAATTGTTTCTATTATACACACATTGTGTTCATGTTGTTGTGAACCCTGTAACTTAACTTCACTGTCTCCAGCAATGTGGAAGCAAAGTAAATATTTCAGTCTAAACTGTCCTTTCACCTAGATTCTACAGTATGTCTGTTCTCTGGTCCTGGGTACATATTGCTACAGGGATCTAACAAAGAGATGATCAACTTTATACTGCACTGACTGTATTTTCATGTAATACACCTGCACAGGTACGCCTGTACAATCAAATGTGATCCAATACAGCAGCTCTGCCATGAATTCTACTTTTACAGGACTAGAATTTCTCAATTTCATAATTTTAAAATTTCATAAAGGTCACAATTCTACTGTATGTTTTTTACCTGCCAGTGATTGTATTTTAAATCTAGAGTTAAGTTCAGTGATTATTTGAATATCATTCACCTGTTAATGATTAATGTGTGTGTTAAAAAGTAAGTGAACTAAAAACATAGATTACATAGATAGTGATAGTTACAGACGTCAGGCGTCAGATGATCTGTCGTAATAATGTTGTACCTGCCTCATTTGGGCTTTTGAATTACAAAACTGCATAAAGTTCATTGATAAAAGCTTGAACTGGGGCCAGCTGGAACAGCGTCCATTCACTATATAACCTTTACCTCAGTTTAGAGCTGTTAAGCCCATGAGTACTTTCTTTTCTAATCTGAGACAGGTCATCTAGTCTGTACTTCTACAAGTTACATTTCCTGCCTATCTTTGGATTTACTGAGGTTCTCAAATCCCTCCCTGATCAAGTGCCCTAAATCCAGTCTGAAAATCCTGAAATGGATCCCACACTGCCAGTTCTGGCTGTGTTACCACACCACCTCTTAACACAGCGACTCTTAAAGGTTTCAGCCTCTTAGAGTCTTATGTAGACCGATATAATGAGAGTTAGGCAAAGGTCTTTTTTCAGTGCTTTGCACTAACCAACTATATTGAATTTGAGTGTGAACTATGATCTTTATTCCACTGTACTGTAGCTGTTAAGTCCAGGTGTATCATTTGCACATCACGTGTTTACTGAACTCACTGCTCACTATCTCAACCACATCATAACATGCCTGTTCGTAGAATTTAAGCTTTCTGCAATTCACTTGTAAAATTTGCTTGTAGGTAAAAATATATTTGTTTATCTTTGGTGGCAAGAATTAAATGTTAACTATTTAGTTAATTCTGTGCATGAGTCAAATAAATTATGTCTTGACAACTTTTACATGTAAACCTCAGACTCCAATTTCATAAAATGTCTTGTGAATTGCAAATCTATACTGTCTGAGTAAAAACTGGGGAGGTTATAGTCACCATGAATACCATAACAACAATACAGCTTGCAGTATAAGTTATTGCCAAAACAGGTACAAAATAGGTTGTTTTTTTTAATCTGTACTCTTAGTGCATCACTTCACAAATATTATCAGAGTTTTAGAGCCAAAGACCCACACCAGACCTGCACTGATACAAACAAGACATTTTCAGTCCAAAGGTCCAACAACTTATTTTTATTTCATTTTTTACATTTGTTAATATACCTTTCTATCACCCTCACCAATCACCTGATTTCAGTATCACTTCAAAGTGATTAATATTAACTACTAAACTTTAATTAAACTTCTCCTTGATTGGTCAGAGTCAATAGCGCCTCCCGTTGCGTCACTGCAGTCTTTACTGGACAAGTGCAGCGAGTCCTCCGTCAGAACAAACACTGGTTGCAGGTGCCGGAGCTGAAGCACTGATCCATTTTCCTGCGTTACTTTTTATTCTAAACTTTATCATGGCGAACAAAACGAGTCCTCTCATCCTCAAGACGTTGCTGGAGATGTCTGAGGCCCACTCCTCCAAAGTTGTGCGAGCAAACGCTAAACGAACAACTTTCAGGTGAGTGATAGAGATGCTGTTGTTTATGTCGAATTCAATTCATACGCGACTCAGTCAAAATGAAGCTCGACTTAATGACCTGTGTTTGAGAAAAGTGTGTGAGTCACTAGACTCGGTTGGAAACAAAATGTGATTTGAGAATCTGTGCCATCGTCAACAAAATAAATGTGGTGTGAAGGCATTCTTTCCCCTAAAATATATTATGTCATTTTATGCACATATAGTCAAAACATAAACTTTAAGATCGTAACTGTTTCTGTTAAGCTCACAGAGATACATAGATAACATGCATGTTTCAGTCAGGTGTCACAGGTTTTCTTATTGAGCCTGAGATGTTGTTCTTATATTTCCCACAAATTCATTGATGTGTTCCCATATATACAATTTCTTCATCCCAGGCACTTGGGCTCCTGTGGGCCTCTAGCAGCCAGAAGGGCCAGCCTGCCCCTGTGCCTCGTCACCCACACCAGTACACCCTATCGCAGCTTCATCAATCTGGCTGCTCCCATCAGCTCCCGCAGGATGGAGTATACTGAGTGCCAGACGTTAGAGTAAGTTCACCTTTCTAAGATGTAATGTTGAAAACCACATTGAAAAATAAAAAGACTTAAAACATTATCATTTAAACTGAGAGTAGTGTAACTATTAGTCAATTAAAGACAAAGGCAAAATTAAAAAGATCCAGGTTTCAAGTGCACGATGCGTGGTGTTGATCTAAACTTCACAACTAAAATATCACATGCTAAACATTTGTTGTTTCCTGTATCTTGTATGATAGTATATTTAATTTCTTCAGGTTTTGAACTTTTAACTAACCAAAGAATTTGAAGATGTCTCCTGACAAATATAAGAATTGCCTTCATGTGACCGTGTGCTTGCAGGTATTCTCCAGAGCAGATGTACAATGTGGTGGCCAACGTGGACCAGTACCAACACTTTGTTCCCTGGTGCAAGAAGTCTCGTGTCATGAAGGGAGGTAATGGCCACATCTGGGCAGAGCTCGAAATCGGTTTCCCCCCCATTGTGGAGCGCTACACTTCTGAGGTCACCGTCATCCCAAACCACAAAGTCAGAGTAAGTGATGCTCATTTCAGTAAACAACCATTACAAATAAGCTTTTTTTAGTCTGTTTAGTATAAAGTCTGTTTCTTGTACTTTTTTCCCATTTCTTCTCTGATTCCTAAACTTTTATGCATGGATTTGAGTTTTAATAAAAAACAATCACATTTGAAGTGAGTAGTCTTCTCTGGTCCAAAGTCTCAGAACACAAAAAACAAACAAGCACAGGCAAGTGGCACGTGTTTGTGCCATTCTGGATTTACCACTCAGATCTATGTTTACTCTTTCGCCATTGTGCAAATTACTGCAGCTAGAACATTTTTAATTTGGTCAAATAGGAAGAGCCCTAGCTGTCACAAAGGTGCACATCAAAAGTGAAATTTCCATTAGAGAATAAAAATGACACCAGCTTCATCTTTGCTTTGACCTTTTGGCAGTCGGTAATTAAAAATAGTTCATTTTTTGATTTGTTTTTAACAGGCTGTGTGTACTGATGGATCTCTCTTCAGCCACCTTGAAACAATATGGAGGTTTGCCCCTGGAGCCAAAGACCTACCAGACACTTGCCAACTTGATTTCTATGTAAGTGTATTCAGTATAATATATGAATATATGACCCAGGGAGCCATGAGGAAATGAGGTGTTGTACCCACAGAAATTTGAATTATGAAGTAAAATTTTGCATTGAACAACCTAGATAACAAAGATGTGAATCTGAAAAAATGTTGAATCCATGAAATGGACAAACCCATTGATCACAGTGAATTTGCTTGCTCATGGAACTTAACAGATCCAACTGCATGATTAAGGAGAAACTAATTCAGAGTCTTGGTTCCTGTGCTGTTTTGTGAATGGATTACAGACTGAAAGGAAGCGCTGAGTAAAATCTCATTACGTGCTGAATTTAGTCGTGAGTAGCACACAGGTGTCTCCAGAGGCCTTAAATAGTTGTCAGGTCAGGGCACAGTGTTAAGGAGCGGCTGAGAGGAATTTGACCTTGATGTTGGTTCCAGTTATCACACGGTCAACTTGGAAGTGGTTGGATTTCAGTAGATGTACAAGTAATGTTGCAGGACTTGATCTTTGAAGATGTCTTGGGTAAAACTGACAGATGTGCTGGTCTGTTATCTGTAATATGAATACTGTATTTAGTCACTGTTAGCTAACTTGTGTGTCATCCTTCTGTGTCCTCTAGGTGTCATTTGAGTTCAAGTCTCTTCTGCACTCTCAGCTGGCCAGTGTCTTCTTTGACGAAGTGGTTAAACAGATGGTGGGTGCCTTTGAGACACGGGCAGCAACACTTTACAGGAACCAGCAGGTGCCGTCACTGAGGAGACGGTCGACATGAGACAACCCGGTTGATTTCACGTCCTCCCACATCCACTATAACCAAACCCTGCCAGACATCTGCTCTTACCTGCAGTCAACACATGTCTTACACGGGATAATTTTTGCACTCACTCATATTTTACTTTTGAGTTGGCATGCACATGAAAAATACTTAAACTTATTTATTTTTAAGACACAAGTTAATTTATTTACTTGTTTGTACATAATGTATTTATTGTAGGGATTGAAACACACGTGTGTGTGTGTGTTTCTGTGCACACAGTCATCCAGTGACTAGATCAAGCCACCATTATGAACCTTATAACAGGCTACATGAGAGTATCACAAAAAGATCCACGTGATGTGTTACGAGGGACTGATTTGGTACCTGAACTCCAGGATGCAGTAAAAAGTAAGGTAGTAAAACTTCTGTTTACTGACATAAGGAAATACAATTATTTCCTCAACAGCATCCTGCTTTGTGTTCCTGATGAAATGTGAGATGTGTTCCTTTGAAACGGGAACACATTTTGTAATAGCTTCTGGAAAACCAGTTTCAGTGTAATTTAATATGTTAATGTTGCCTGACAGGTGACGGCCTGCTTTCATGTTGAGAAACTTCAAAATGAAGATGTGGTGCTCATATCTCGACTTGTGACCATTGTAAAAACACAGAGTACAAAATAAAAGTGTAAGATCAATTTATTTTGCTACAGTTATTGACGTTGTATTGTTCCTGCATTAACAATCAAGAAAAAAATCAACTAGAGGAGTCAAAGTACTGCTCATGCCTGGAAGCCTGGTCATACCCCCTGAAAATATCAATTGAATAATCAGTCTTATCAAACTAAATGTTAAGAAGTCAGTCCTGGCGGTGTTACAGATGAGGTCTGGTTTACACAATTCCATGTTTGAACAAGTATGCTAAGTCAATACCAACTTTTAAATCTGACCGCATATCTTTGGATTTGATTTATTCAATGTTTTATTCTTTCACATTGGTAAAGCACTTTTAATTTGGTCTACAGGAACAAAGTTTCTTGTTATCATTAATCACTTTAGACATTTGTGTTGTACCAGCCTGAATAAATGACGGTTAAAAATGGGTGTTCCCTGAAGGTGGTGTTTCATGCTCTGCACAGTATAAAAGAGAGAGACTGCAAACAGACTGAGATTTCAAAATCGCAAGGATGAGGAATATTGCAGTCCTGAGCATTGCAGTGAGCTTCATTCTATGTGAAGCACAAGTTAATGAAAACAATGACAAAGTCCATCAGTGCTCGGGATCAACCAGCTGCTGTGAAATCTGCGCCCTCACTTCCATAACCCAAAATCTAGGAGCAGTCGGAGAGAAAATCACAACCTTGGGGGAAAAGGTACAACTTCTGGAGGCCAAGTTGCAAAACACTGAAAAAGAAGTCCTGGAGCTGCGGAGCCTTATTGGAGGTAACATGTTCCAAATGTTTTAATGGCGTACTTCTATTATAGGTCATAAAGTGTAAAAGCACTTTGAGTACTAATAAGAAAAGTGCAAAATAAATGCAGATCATTTACTATTTAATTCCTCCATATATAAATATATAAATTCTACGTATAAATTCTTAAAATTCTTATCTCTCGTGTTTGTCAATTTAATGACATAGGAACACCTCAGGTGGCTTTTTCTGCAGCTCTCAGGGAATCTGGCAGTGGAGACATTGGCCCTTTCACCACTGCTACACCACTGCAGTATAAGAGGGTTTTCTCCAATGCCGGCAGTAGCTACAACCCTTCAACAGGTAGAGTACACTAGAGAGAGAAAGACAAATGAGAACATGTAAAATGTGAACTAACTACTGTATACTTTTTATGTTGGCAGGCATATTCACAGCCATGGTCAAAGGAATGTACTTCTTTCGATTCTCAATGTTCAACAACCTCAATCCTGTTCCCAACTCTGTTGTGAGCCTCATGAAGAATGGTCAGCGGCTGACATCTGTGTGGGACACCTCAGGGACTGACAGCAATGACATGGGCAGCAACGCTGTGGTCATCCCCCTCATTGTTGGAGACAATGTGTATGTGGAGCTACAAGCAAACAGGATTGTCTATGATGACAGCATGAACTACAACACCTTCAGTGGTTTTCTGCTTTTCACCATGTAGTTTAAACTATCATGCTTTTACAATAAAATAAGTTTTTAAGTTGTTGCTTGGAAATGGAATCCGTAAAAACTGTGGATATATTTCAGATAAGTCAAACTAATAGTGTATGGAAATTATTGGAAAATTAGTTATTTTACTACGACTATTACTACTAATTACTCTCAAAATACACGTCAGTCTTACACTGTTCGATGCCTGTATCCCTATTTTCTATTTTGATTTTATGACATGTTTGTCTTGTGCAGAGAGCCTAGATTTTACTAATAAATACAAAATAAATTAAAATCGACAAATACTGGTGACCTAAGTGTTTTTTGTATTTAGTTTTTGCATTATTCTGCATGCACCCAGATATAATGAATATCTGTTAAACAACAGCAGATGTGAATCAACTTTGACATGGGATCAGTTTTCTTATTTAAAAAAAAAAGATAACATAATTTCACTTTTGAATTTTTAATGACTGTGTACAGTCACGTCATGATTACACAGATATAGAAACACAAATAGTGGATAAAACATCAGATTATATTGTCTCATCCCTTCTTTATGCGGTAACCAGCAATATATTAATCTTGTACTACACTTCATACTGCTGCCATTATTTTAAACCGCCTTATTTCAAACAGGCAATCTGGTGAACAACCGGCTCTGTCGCTGGGGTCCTTGTAACCTTTGCGCTTGCGCAGTTGCAATCTGAACGGCTACTGGCTTTTAAATGCAGAAACTTTACAACTAAAAAAATAATTAAAACCAGTGATTACTTCAAATTACCATGGTAAGAACAAGTGTCCGTAAACTTTGTCAGCGTCAAAGTTAAACACTAGTTGGATGAGTTTTTGTGTTGCTGTTATTAGCAGATCTCATGTATTTGGAGAAAACAGATAAATACTTGTTTCATAACAGGAATTTATCCAAGTCTAAAATGTTTGTGAGTTTATCACAATTAATCACTTTTTTTTGTCTGCAAGGGGCAGATATTCATAAATCAAGAACAACACATGTTCACAACGTCAGATGTTTAGTTAATTAAGATGAAAACGTTTGTGTCCTCAACAGTCAAAAAAGCACAGAAAAAAAATCTGCCACACATTTTAAAGTTTGTCTTACCTTAGTTAGATATTTTTATTATGCGTCGCTCTGGACGACGATGTTGTTGAAAAGCTATTTACGTTCAGATCAATGCTTTTATTCACCAGTTCTGTATTTAATAATACGTTTTTGGTGGGGGGTGTTACTTTTATTGCTGTTTTACAGGTTCACCCATCGATAATTCAGCCTGGGGGCCGATTCGAATTACAGTCCTCAAATGTCAATCACACATTGTTTCACTGCCTTCTGTGTCCTAAATTCAAGTTAACTACCAGCAGGAGGATCCAGAGACACATGGATGGTCATATCAACACTGCACTTCATGTTGAAGGTAATTCTATTTTCATAGCACTAGAAAACACACTCACACATACTGTTAAATAGTGGTGTAGATTTCTGTTGTTGTTCTATATGCTTTAAACCTACTGTAACTCCTTGCAGGCAACATAATTTGCAGATGTAACCAGCCATGCAGGCCAACAGGACATTATCATTGCCCCTACTGTGGAAGAACAATTCTACGGAAGGAACACATGGAAACTCATGTGCATGGATGCCAATATAAACCTTCCCAAACAGTCACATTGACAGCATCACAGCCGTTCATTCCTGCCTCTCAGGAGATTTTAAGACTCCCTTCTCCTTCTACGACATCAGCAGCACTTGCTTCTCATCCTGCAATATCAGCATCATCTCCCTCTCGTCCTCCGATATTGGTGGTGCCCCCTTCTCCTACAAGACCAGCAGTACCCCATTATCCACCGACATCAGCAGTACTTTCTACAGCATTGACACTACCCTCTCCTGCTCCTATGATATCAGCAGTAACATCTACTACTTCTACGGTATTGGCAGTACCCTCTTCTTCTCCATCAACGTTACCCCCTTCTCCACCTGTGACATTGGCAGTACCGGCAGTGCTGGAGGAGCCTATGGAGTGTAAGGCATCAGTTGTAGATCAAGACCATTGTTACACGCTTCCACTCCCAGTTTCTCACCACTCCCCTGTAGCTTCACCAGTATCCAATGATCTTATCTCAGCTTCACAACCAGAGGCCTCTTGCACAGATGCTTGTTCCCCCGAGGCTTCAGTCAAAGCTGGTGAAGTCTCTGATGACGTAACAAAGCTGCCATCTTATGGTGTCAGAAGTTTAAAGTTGGCACGATGCCCTCACTGCTCACTTCGTCTTTACAGGAAAAACCTGGGTGCCCACATACAGAGAAAGCACGGGGGGTTGAAGGACATTACTGCTGCTTCACATCTAAAGAATGTATGTATTGACGTAACTCGTGGAATATTTGCCGTCCAAAAAGTGGCTCATGGTTTCACTGTTCCAATACACGTACAGCGTAAAACATGGGGAAATCATCATCAGATTAAATGTGGGTTGGAGGAATGTCACAAATATCAGTTCCTCGCAAAGCAGAGTGGATTCATTTACAGTCTGTGTGAGCACATTCGTTCAGTGGATTACTGCAGGAAGGTAGCTCACGAGGAGTTTCTTAACACAGCTGTTCTTGAGGAATTGGTTTCTATGCGTATTGTGGAAGAATCAATGATGGCAACGTGCAAAATGAGGCAAAAAGCAGCAGAAAAAGACCATGTGCCTTTTTCTGTATTAGTGGATTTAGGTGGTTCCACACATCAGATTTGTCTCTCTGTTCATGAGCCCAAAATTGTTAGTTTCTCCTGCTTTGGCAGAGTTGTAGTCACTTATAATTTGAAAAAACAGTCCTGGCATTGCCCCTGCACAAACCCTTGTGAAACATGCCCACACAAGAGCATTGGCAAATGGCACCTATTTCAAACCAGAAAAGATTTCCTGCCTGCATCAACTCAAGAGACATCTAACTCTTTTATTCATCAATCTAGCACAGAGTGTGAAAGAAGTGTCAGATACACTTATGCACACAAGAAAATACCAGCAGCTCTTCCTGGAGACATAACAGCTCCAAGAGCCCTGAGAGATTATCCTGTATGTTTGAGTCCTACTGAAGAAACATGCAAAGTCTGTCAAGGTCATCCCAGATTAGAAGAAGGTTTTCTTGTTACAGACAAAGCTGTAATAGTCGGCATGAGTGGAGTCAAACACAGTAAGTAAAATATATAATTTACTTGCCATCTGCCAATTCTAATCCAATTCTAAAGTAATCCTAGTTTTATTCTCCTATGCACTGCAGACGTCTCCACATTCAATAAAAGATGCCCTGATTGCAACATGGACTACCGGTACCAGGAGTGGCGAGATGGTCTCCATAACTTCAATGACCACGTCATTTTAGCTCTAGAGCTTTGTTTCTATATGCGGCATGGCCTACAGGTGTGTACAGTGCTATGAACTTCCCCAGCCCTATGTGTAAAAGTAATTTATCTTTGAACAAAATTTAATTTGTTAGATTAATGTCAACGTCAGGACTCCAGGAATTCATGTAATGTAAACAATTACTGATTAACTGTTAAATAAAATAAACAATCATGTCAGTTTTTATTTGTAAAACATATGTACTTAATCATGTAGTTATTTTTGCTTGTTTGTTTTGTAACAGAGCCACATGTCGGTGTCCAGAATAATTAGTTCTTTGGAGAGTTTTCGGGGCCAAAAGTTTCCAGCAGTCAGCATCATTTTCCAAGCATATTGTCACTTTGAGGCACTGACCAACACAGAGTACAGTTACTCCTGTTTGAGCTGTGGCTTCTTCCCCCCTGTTGTCATTATGGATGTCCACAGAAGCAGAGTCTCCAAACTGGACGGTAAGTTTTATGAGTGACTATGAGGCCAACAAGTTAAAATAATGATTCTAATGAATAACAGTTTCTGCTTAATTAAAATAATTAAAACTCTCTGTGGTTATAGTGAATGAGCTGAAAAGACCCCTTGAAAACTTTGATGGACAGCACAATGTCGAGGCCTTCTGGGACTCTGTAGAGCTGGAAATGATTAGTAAAGGCTTTTTGTCAAGTAAGGACAGAGTTAATTGCATCTGGTTGTCTGTTTATTGTGCTAAACCACAAGTCGAATGATCAAAGATGGCATTCATTACATAGATCAGTGTTAATTGAAGTTATTTGTGATCACAAATCATACCATACTGTCCTGTCAGTATGGTATGATTCAGAATATTAACAATAATGCAGTTGATGTGAAATAATAAGTAGTTTGACATTGACTGCAACAGTGTATGTCACACATCTCTCTCTACTGGAGATTAAATGTTATTTGTTTGAGTTTAAATTACAGATTTAATTACCTTCACAGATTTACATAAAACAGTATTTTTACAGTTGGGTGGGTGGTTAATGTTGACTTTCAGTGTATGTACAGAATGTATGCATCTTTTCACTTGAACTTACAGACAATCTATACCTACCCTAATAGTTTTTGGGGTTTTTTAGGATCCTCAGAAAATCCATTCGAAGTTCATCCATGTTATGAACACTGGGCTCCTTGGATAGGCAAGGAAACCCGCAAGTCTGACTGTGTCCTCAACACTGAATTCAAGAAGATGCTAACATCCAAACCTGGGGAAGAACTGAGCAGTGTAACTTCAGATCATCTTTGTGAAGAGTTATTAAAACAAAATGTAGGTTTTGTATTGGGGCCAAGCGTGCCCCTTTATGTCTTTAACTGATGTTACAATAATGGCTTTGCTAAGAATAATCACTGATGCTTGCATAATACTCTTATTTGATGTATCCCAGGAAGCAACTCTCAAGAGTCTGTGCAAAAGGTGTGGCATCGAAACCAGTGCATCTCGTATAGATCTGATAATACGGCTCAGGGAGAAACTGAGAGATCAACAGACCTATGTCAATGAGTATAAGTCTATTTGGGGTGAATCTGGTACGTATGCATTAAATGTGTGACTGTGAATATGAGTAAAAGCCAAATAATTTACTAGATTTTACTTTTTCCCTCTACAGGTGGATGGTCTGTAGTTGCATGCCCCCACGGCATTGTTTATAGTCTAAAATTCAACCTGCAGACAGAAAGTCCAAGAGATTTCGCTGACCTTCTTTTGTCATGGAAACATTTCCCAAATGTCTGCTTGTATGATTCTGCGTGCGTTTTGGCAACACATACAAATTTACGAGTTCCTGACAGCCCCCCATTTTACCCACATGAAGGAAAACCAGTGGCCTCGACGTCAGAGAACTTAGTTAAAGCAGTTTGTCGAAAACTGAAAGTGCCCGTGCTGTGGCTTACCGAAAAAAGTGAGCATTCAGAGCAAAATGGGCATCCAGTGACTGGATCAAACCACCATTATGCACTTCACAGCAATGACGGTAATACAAAAGATTCATATGATGTGTTACGAGGTGCTGCTTTGGTACCTGAACTCCAGGACGCTGTAAAGAGTAAGGCAGTAAAACTCTTGTTCACCGACATGAGGAAGAACAATTATTTCCTCAAAGGCTTGACACCCTCCACACATGTCTTCCTGATGAGAAACCTGATCGAACACAGGAACACATTTTGTAACAAACAGCTTCTGAAAAACCAGTTGAAGCATTCCTGTGACTAACATGAGATAAAATGCAGTGAATCGCAGTCATGTTGCATGATGTTCATGCTACTCAAACAGAAGAAACTTTTAGATTGGGTTCAGCTGCAGATGTGTTGCTCAAGTATTAATGGCAGCAAGACAGTTTATTTATTTATACATTTGACAGGGAATCTTAAAATGATTCACTTTAAGAAAAAAGATCAAGAAAAAAATGGTTGTGGCTGAAACATGTTTAAGACAGTCTTTGTCCCATGAAGAAATGTAACGAGAACACATTATGTTTCTGGCCACAGTACAGGATATTCAGATCGGACCCCATTTAAAGCAAAAATATAAAATACAAGTGAACTTCTCAAGGTACTAAAGAATTGATTTTAAATATGTTGTGTAATAGGTTGTGTAATATACATTGATATAAACAATCTACTCTTTAACTCTAAGTTTGGCTGAGCAAAACGTCTCCCCATGGTCATTGGTGGCTCTACAGGTATAAACATTGGTGTCCCCAGGGCCAACTTTGGTGAGGACCAGTGTACAGCGGCCGTCTTCCTCATACTCTATCTGCACTGTGGATGACTCCATCACAGGTTCCTCACCACACAGCCACACCACCTCTGGGTCTGGATATCCTGCCAAGATAGATAGGAGTGTGAGGTCTGAATGGTGACAAGTCAAGTCACTGCCAAATCTCACAAAGACTAACACATGTAACTCTTGAGGTGTGCACCTGTGAGGTGACATGAGAGACGGGCACTGGATCCCCGAGCTACAGTCTGGTCCACAAGGCTCTGGGTGAACTGGGGTGGTCCCTGCATCTTGCGCTCCAAAGACTGCAAGGCTTGCTCTGCCTCTGGGCTCAGGGGTGAGACTGAGACATGGGGGGAAGAAGTCAATATAAGACATTTCCCCTACTGCTCGCAAGCAGAAAGAGGGGACTGTCTTACTGCTTGTACTGTAAAACTAGGACAGGACAGGAAGCTAAAATAGTGGAAGACAGAGAGGTAATAAAACAATGTGTCTTACCTTCTCCAGGGCTTGTAGGAGACACTGTGCTGTCACTTTTAGAAAGTAACGCCATTCTTTTCAGGGCCAGCATGGCCTTACCTGCTTTCTACAAATAAAACATTTTAAGTGTTTGTGGCAGAAAATAAAACCTTCAAACTCAAAAAAAAAAAGATGTGTGATGTGTTACCTTCCACTTCTGCCTCGCTAGGAATCTTTTCATCTTCTCCTTGGACAGACACTTGGTGGTGGCAAAATCTCTAGAATCAAACGCTGCCATCCAAGGGTGAGCAAGGGCCTCTTCACACGACATCCTCCGCCTGGGAAGCACACACAGAGGTAAATGTGGGTAGTAGAAGTAAAGATGGCATCTGGTGGTTGTGCACTAGTTGTAATGTTTATAAAATCACCGAGGATCCTTGTTGAGCAGGGAGCTGATGAAATTCTTGGCCTCATCTGTTATCTCGTCAAAGCTCTCCTCATCGAACTCCCACTGGGCAGCTGTGACCAAAGCCAGGGTCTCTGCATCGCTGTTCCCCTGGAACGGAGACTCACCACTCAGTCTGAAAACCATAAAAAGACAGAGGCATTAAAAGTCTAAAAACATTTATCCATCATAACTAATGGCTTTCTTCTTCTTGCATGTTCTAGCATCAAAGTAGCTTCTTCAGTCTTCAGAAGCTACTTTGATGAGTAGTGAAATGTATTAAAGTGTAATGTTCTACCTGCAGTGAGTGATTTTTGGCCACTTGAGGGAAGCAAAACGTACCACAGCATTGAGTCATCTTGTGTTAAGTTGATATGGTGCCTGTGCACATATGGCTGTATTGTTTCATATTTATTGGACAGAGCAATATATATAGGTTTTCATAAAAAGATCCAACACTCACTCGCGTCAAGAAAGCAAATAAATACGTGTGAAACTATCCCTTTGATGTACAGCTACAGGAGTAATAGTGTGACTCACAGTATATAGCAGATGACCCCAATGCTCCACATGTCAGTGGCAAAGCACACAGGCTCATAGTTGATCACTTCAGGGGCCACAAACTCTGGAGTCCCATGCATCACCTTCAGGGGTGTGTTGCCATCTGCCATCAAATATAAGTCAAATGATTTAAACCGGAAAGACAGTAAATATTATGAGGGTTTCATTTTACATACCAAGCCTGCTGGCTAATCCGAAGTCTATGATCTTTATGGAGGTGCCGGTGTTATCAACACACACAATGTTTTCAGGTTTGAGGTCCAGATGGACAATGTTTTGCTGATGCATGAAGGCAATTCCTTCCAGGATCTGCTGCACGTAGCGCACACTAGCAGGTTCTGTGTGCTCAAAGCTGTCATCCACAATACGTTCAAAGAGTTCCCCACCTGCGATACTGCAGACAAACCACAACAAACAGTTATTATAATTCTTTATAGACACACAGAATATGCAGTGGCTATAAGAATAAAACTCCTTGGGGTTTCATGAGAATACTCACAACTCCATGACCATGACCATCTCAGGCTTGTGATCATATGCAGCCAGACACTGAACCAGTTTGGGGTGGTGGAGGTAGTTCATCAGTTCAATCTCTTTACGAGCAGCCTCCCTCTCCTTGGTACGTCGACCTTTGTAGAACTTCCCAGCACACACACGTCCTGTCTCTTTGTGTGTCAGCTTGAACACCAGGCCAAACTTTCCCCTGATAAGGTGAAAAGTTTAGTCATTTCTATCTGTCAGCTATAAATAAGAAATGTGTATTATGTTATCATACACTATGAACACATCATAATAAACATTTATTTCTTGCAACAAAGACTGATCATCAAACACAGAATGGGACCATCTATCCACCCATTCATCCATTATCCTAACCGCTTTTCCTCTCAAGGGTCGTGGGAGTGCTGCAGCCTATCCCAGCTGTCATTGGGCGGGAGGCGGGGTACACCCTGGACAGGCTGCCAGTCTAGAATGGGACCTTCCATATGAAATCTGTAATTCTAAAATATCTTAATCTCTCGGTCTAACCAACAGCAGCCACTGGTGTTCTTAAACATGCACTGATGAATATCTGTTGTTTAATCATGTCTCTACATGCACATATAGTAATCTTCCCTCCACCACACTAGGCAGTACTCTTCCAGCTAACTCATTTTATTGTAAGGAAAATTATTACTTGAAGTCATCAGAAAGCTTCTTCATTTCCAAAAACATGACAGATACTCACATTCCCAGTTTCTCTTGCAAATTGTAGTGATCTGTGACTTTGTGGGAAGAGTCAATAGTGACACAGGTATATGCTTGAGGGGTCTCCTCTTCTTGCAGTTTCTCTGATTCTATGCAAAGAGACACAGTAACTGTAATATTAGCCTCAGTATATTTGTTTATACTGTCAAATGTGGAATGCGCAACTCATCTCAACTTGCCTTTCTGCTCCATCTTTACAACCTGTGACACTGGTCCTGGCTCACTTACTCCCACTGCGTTGTAGGCCCTCACTCTGAAACAGTATTCCTCTTGACGCTGTAGCCCAGAGCCCACTCTGTATGAGGTACTCTTACACTGGGCAGTGAGCTCGTTCCAGTCCCCAGACTCAATTCGTCCTTGGTTCTTTACCTCAACCACATAACCTAGGATGGCAGTTCCACCGTCGTAGCAAGGCCCTGACCACGAGAGCACAAGGCTGGAGGCAGAGACGCAGGAGATCACAGGACAGGAGGCAGGAGGCTGCGGTCTGTCTGGTGGGTAGATGATGAATTAAGTGCCGAAGAAACTGCTTCACGTTATCCTGACACTGCAAAGGGTCTGTTGCCTTACCTATGATCGAGAGGGTGAGCGTGTGTTGTGCTGAACTCCTGCGGTCTCTCACTACAACAGTGTAGGAACCCGAGTGCTGTGGTTTACTCTCTGCTATAACCAGAGTGCTGCTTCGATCCGTATTTTCTGTCCACAACTCTGGACCGTCCAGTATCTGCCGATATACAAGTGGGCAAGAAAAGAAGGGTAAAAGGGGAGATACAGTAACAGTGGATACTTGTAAACTAACCTTTAAATAAGAGTACCTGCTGTTTGTTTCTTATCCAACAGGACACTACAGGAGGGCTTCCAGTGAAAAAACAGGTGAGTCGGGCGGTCTGTCCCACCTTTACCTCTAAGTGCTGTGGAACGTTTTCAAAATGTAACGTCTGACCTGCACAGACAAAACAAAGTGAGTGTTTTGACTTAAAGGCTTCCTGCTCATTATCGTTTCTGTGTGAAGGCACCAAATGCTTAAACAGGACACTGGAAGGAAACTATGCTGTGTGGCATGTGAGATAAAGACAGAGAGACGGAGAAAATGTCTGGTACTTGGATCTGTGGTTTGTACAGTACTGTAGGAGAGTGTGTTAGCTCCTCTGAGACCCTTAGCATTTTAGCATACAACACATCAAGTGTCTCGAGTGAAAACAAAATGCTAAACACAGATCACCAACACTGTGCAAGTATAACCAGTCCTTGTGCAATGATGTGTGTTAAACTATGCTAAACCTGATCTCTTTTCAAATGTTTCACACAATTACAAATATTTACTGACAGATATCTTTAAAGGAATACATATTTGAAGTCGCACTGGACACTATAGTGGATCCTATAATATTATAATTTGAATGTTTAGACTAGAAAATTCCATATATGAACTGAAGTTAATATCATCTCTTACACTGTCAGTATTCAAATATTGTGGCATGAGGAGGTTGAATTTGACTGGAGGAAATCTGATAAAACTTTGTTACCTTCCTCGTCATTTATTGAATTTCCCTAACTAGCCACAACTTTTATCTAATTTAAACTATAAATACCATTGCTCTTTACTGTAAGAGTATGATGCATCATGTGTACTCACGACAGACATTCAGACCTTATTATGTGAGCTTTTTATGTTGCAGCCTACACCCTAAGGCAAAGGTCCCCAGTATATTGGAGCATAATAGCTTAGAGGCCAACAACATTATAACAAGAACAAAAAGTAAAAAAGAAGGCGTAGCTCCAGGGCAAACCACAACAGCACGCAACAGACAAAACAGACTCTAGTGGATATGTTACATTAACATGGACAACAGAAACAGCAGCCGCTAAATCAGACAATGTGGCAGTACGAAATGAGAAACAGAAAGATGAATGAGCGAAAGACAGGTGCACTGCTGTGTCATGTAGCAGCAGGTGAAGATGAAAAAAAAAATGGACAAGTGGGGTTTTTCTCACCTGTCCCTGAGTTGGCTCTCTTCTTTGGGATGACTTCTGCAAATACAGATGAAGGGCAGGTAGGTTTTAGCACAGGAGTGCAGAGGTGTGGCTCTGTTCAGTCTATGGCTATCAGTTTACAGACTAAGTTTTACTGTACTTATCACTGATCATTTCCCTACATGGCTTTCGGACTGAGAACTTTGAGTGGGTGTATGAAAAAAGCTGTACTGTTGTGGAAGTCAGGCATAATTCCTTTAAGAATATGTGATGTCTGACAGCCAATCACACAAGGACTGGAAATCATGTGTTTCCTTTTCATTTCTAAACATCCGTAAGATGTAAAAAAAATGGTAAAGAGACGGAAATATTTTCCTGGTGCGAAAAACTATGTAAAGAATGAAGGAAACTGTGCTGCATGAGTTACTGTGAGCAATGCAGTGACTCTTTAAAAATGATCTGTGAAATTAAAGGAGTCATCTGCTTACCTCTTGGTGATGTTACTGGGCTCTGCTTCTCAAAGTCTAGAGGATAGGTGCTACTAGATCCTGTGAAATGCTGTAGCTCATCTTTGGGAGTCTGAGGTGACCTTCCATTCTTCATAATGCTCTGGGATGCAGAAGTGGCCATTTTTGATACCTGATTCTGCAGACCACAGATAGTTTCATAGTCTGTATTGGTTGCCAGTAAGAGGAAAAGGAGAGGAGATCACATCAGTAGTGAAACTTTACCAAAATCTACCACACAGGGAAGTTTAAGACTTTATAATTAGCAGCAAATTGTGTTGTAGACTCATTTTGTCAGTGTCTTTCTCACCTCTGACAAACACAGCAGCACAGGAGGATGTCTTCCCCACACTGTTTTCTGCCAAGCACGTGTAAGCACCAGCATCTTCCGGCAGGCACTCTCTCACCACAAAACTCACATTGCTGCCATTGAAAGAAGGATTCCCAAAACGAGCCACTTCACCTGCCCATAGGAGCAAACAAACAATGTGTAATATGCAAAAACAATGAAGCAGAGGCAGATGACAAAGGGCTGACAAGGATGTTAAATATAGATAACAAGAACCACTTGAATGCTGTTATAGGTGCATCATTTCAAATGCTTGTTGAAATGCAAGACATTGTTCATACATGCAATGTGGTTTAAATTATAATGACACAAAAGATATACTATATGTGTAGTCATTATGCAGTCATAACAACATTGCATAATTGGGTTCCTCATTTCTCTCAGCATAAGCTTCATCTAGCTTCAATATGTTGGTGCAAGCACAAACTCAAAAAGTACAGTAATGTTGTCACACTAATATTTACAGCTATTAATGACAACTTGAAGGTGTTAGTCACTTAGACATGGACCTCACGACATCTGGGTGAGCAAATATCAAGATGCAACATGTATTGTCTCTACTCACCATTGTGCAGCCACATCACTGTGATAGGCTGACTTCCACTAAGGACACCACATAATGTGATGTCTTTTCCTTCATCCACACAGCAGTCCTCCAGGGGCTCTATGAATGTGGGCGGTTCAAGATGTTTGCAGGAGGAGAGGTTAAGATGGCCTGGATAAGGAGAAGAGTGGTGAAAGGAGGTGAGGAGTCAAAAAAGCAAGAAAGCAACAGAAACACAAGCGCAAAGGTTTACGGTGAAAGTGAACTTTCCCCGATTTTATTGAGGAGCAAACACAAAACTTACAAACATTTATTATTATTTATCTGGCTAAAGCCTATTTTTTCTTTAGATAAAGATATGATGTGAATTTCAGCTAGAAGTGCCACATATATGAAATGGTTTGTAAGTGCAATGTTCCACCCACTCATTTAACAAAAGAGTTCACACTTCTTCTCTTTTTTAACTCTTCCCTTTCTCACTTATTAAAAGGGCCACCACTGCCCATAAAGCCATGGCACTGAAATCAATCCCCTGACTTAATATAAAATACACAATTCATGCTGACGGGACTGTGGTTAATTTGATTGTGTTTGTTTCTTTTGTTAAAAGTCTTCTAGGCCACATCTTACGTTATATTGATTTCAGCAGTCTACTCCCACTTGACTAAAGTAGAATCCTTAAAGCTTGAATCCTAGCCATGTGGGTGGTTATTCCCAGGAACTACATTCCCCCGATTGGTTTCATAACTCAAAAACACTTCATTTATTACGATACTTTACCAAAACAAAACATTGTGTAAAAATGGACCAAATCGGATTGTGTCTTGTAATATTATGTTATATAAAGTTTACTTTACTTTACTTGGCAGACGCTTTTATCCAAAGTGACTTACAAGGAGAAGACACAAGCAATTACCATTTGGTTTCTGTAAATACTGAGTTACTACAAACTAAGAGCCCTGATAAGGCTCAACCCATCAAGATAAAGAACATGCTAGGAAATTGTTAAGTGCTAGACAAGTTTACTAGGGTTTAATGTCGATCTTAAGCCAGAGTTAACTATGCTGAATTACTCACTGCCCTGCCAGCCTGATATCTGAGGACAGTCACACTGTGAGCTGCAGTCATTAGAGGGGGATTTACACACCTCTGGCACATCATGACTTTTTAACCTTTTTCATTTTTCTCTCCACACAGACTTGCACAGAACTTCAAGCTGTTTATCAGCAGGTCTATGAAAACACTAAAAGATTTACAGATTACTCTAAAAACTTACTGCTTACTGTTTAAAATGAGACTTCACACATATACTGTATCAAATTAACATAAGTTTGCTTGTCAGTTCCTGGAATACTGATATGAAAAACACATTGCAGACCGTTGTCATCTGAGATGTGTACAACAATGCATGCCTGAGGACAGCTTAAATAAATAAGAAAACATTATTTCCAAAACATTATACGTAATGTTGTCTAATTATTTTCAACTTCACAATAACTACTGCAGTTTATTTTAGTACAAACCGAAAGAGGTGGCAACTGTTAATTCAAAAACAGCTTAATTTGGAGTGCAGAGGCAATTTAAAGTCCTTTGTTGATCTTATTTTCTCTTTTTTTTTTCTCATTACATGAAAGCAAATGCATTGTGCCCTGTTTTTGTGCTGTGTACCGATGAAGCATCACGTTCAGACTTGTCTATTCAAACGGTGAAAACCATCATTTAACAACATGTTAAATGTTGAACTACGCCTGTCTCATGCAGCTCTTACCTGTATCAGTAGCGTCGTCTGGGGTCCTGGTGTCATTGCTTCTTGGCCCATTCCCTGGCGCAGATGACGCACGGTGCGGCTTGATGTACATTCTGAATGTTGACACATAACGCTGTTTGCTGTCATCACCATTCATGTCTATTTAAAAAAAAAAACCCACCCTGACCAGAAAAACAACAAGTAATTTACAAAGTCATTTCCCAAACTGATACCACGCTTCCTCTTTCCGTCGCTGCTGTGTGTGTGTGTGTGTGTGTGTGTTTGTTTGTTTGTGGACCACTGCGGCTCTCGCCTCTGACACTGCGCTGCACATGTTCGAGACCTCTCCTCTCACCCTCCCCTGATCTACACTAACTCCACCTACATCACAAATCTTTCTATTTTACTCTGGCGATCTGAGGCAGGGCGAGCATCTCCTTATCTCTGCAAAGTCACTCTAACGCCAGAACCCACACCACTGTCTGTATTTTCATAGTAAATACACGCACAATGCACATAAACAAGACAAGACAGAAAGCGTGAAGACAAGGGGGAATATTGTGTTGTGGGGAACTTATCTACTCACCCAGCCAAAGGTCGTATTGTGTGCTGTTTGTTGAATGTGCTGCCGTTTATCGATTTCCCTGTTTGCCCTCACACTTATCAATGCTGCGACTGAACTTTGTGATGCTGGTGACGCCGGTGATGCAAAGGTTCATTTCACGCCCCGTGGACTGCAAAGCCGTGATTGTAAAAAAAAAAAAAAAATCTACCCTACCCTCTGTTACAGTGAGGTGAGTTAGTGCAACGTGGACAAGCTGAAGCGCATCTGTGTCGTCTCCGAACAAAAGCTAAAGTGTAGACCTGCTGTCAAAATTAAAGTTGGTTGTCATGTGATTGACATCACATGACCTCACACCTGCGATGCAATAGATAGGAGTGGTCAAATTCCCGATAGATATAAATTCCAGTTAAAGGTCACGATTTAAATCATTAAATATAGCCAATTATTATGCATCAAAAATATACTTTAATTTGGTGAACTACTTTTTCATCCTCCTATAGACCCACTCGAAAATGTGCAATAGCAGTAGTTGTAATGTTTTTTTTATTTCTTCTTTCTTTTTGACAGATTCCAAGTTATATCCCACTATTGACTGCAGGGCAGGGATGCATTGTTTGTGCATGCATTTTAGTGGGGAAACGTAACAAGATCCATTTTTTATTTTGTCATTTTTCTCATTGGGTGAATTCTCATGTGTGAATGTTCTCTTTTCTGACATTATTAGAAAACACATTGGGAGTTCACAATGGTATTGTGTGCATGTGTTGGTTTTATTTCGTATTAAATAGTGCCGGTTGCGAGAAGTGTTTACTCTATTTCACTCTGTATCCCAAACCACAAAAGAGACAGTTTCCAGGGTAGCAGTGTCAACAGATCCATCTGTTAATATAGGAAGTGTCTCAAGAGGGACCTGCTGTCCTCATGATTAATATACTGTATGCTGTTAACATGGTAAATCTGAAAGTACAGTAAAATCACTCTAATCTACAAACTACAAACTTGACTGCACTAAACTAATCTGAATATCAGAGTCAGTAAAATGAGTAAACAGCTTTAAAAGTGCTGATTGTCAGCGAGCGAGACAGATCAGACCAGTGAGTTGATTATAATGTCTATTACCTCGCCCCTACCATCCCATCTTCCCAAATTCCACATCGCTGATCACACAGAATAGCACTGTGGCTGTGGTGGCCTTGTTTTAGTTTCTGTGAGGGAAGAATTCCCAAATCAAACATTTGCCTAAAGCCTGCACATACAGAGACGCCTTTGTTGGACTTTTTCATAATGTAGATTTGTATATCCTAATATAGCACGGAGTAAGTGAAAATTGAAATGAAATTTATAAATGGCCAAAGTTATAAAGCAAGTTTCAGTAAGCGCTGCTGTGAAAGTAGCTTAGCCCCATCTCTGCTAAATACCACAACCTCTCTTTTCTCATGTTACCACATATTTTAAGAACCTAGATACTAGAATTCAACCGTACTATGACATTGTATATGCATTGTCTGCATTACCTGACATGTTCCTTTCTCAAGTTGCATTTACTGGACATAGACATGCTGCATGCCTTGTTTGGGAAAACCATGTAGCCACAAGCTTCAGCTTGCAAAGGCAGAACTGACTGATGAATTCAGAAGATAAGATGACCTGTCTGTCTGTGTACCATATGCCCCAGGCCGATTTAGTTAAGAGCTCAAATCTGATGGTAAAGGGCCCAGCAGGTAAAGCTAATAATTGCCATGATATAGATAAAGACAGTGTCACAGAACAAAAACATACCCTCAAAAACACAAATCCCCACATTATATGTGTTGTACATTGTGATAGACACAGTATCTAATATTCTCTGACTCAAAGCTTCAAATAAGACATGACAGCTTCCTGGGAAAAAGAAAACACATGCAGAGAAAGCTGCAGAACTGCTCATTAAGAGAAAGCAGAGTGATGATGCTTTATTTCTCCCACAGAGCCTTGACCTGTAGGAACATAATTAATGTAATCTAGGCACAGGGTCACTTACTACACACAATGGAGTCTAGAGCAGGAGGAACACATGCTGATTGCCCCATTAATTTACTTCCCACCTCTAAAGCTGCTGTTTTTACCAGTCGGTGGTGCATGCAGGTATTTTGTTTTGCTCCCTGTCTTTGAGTAACTGTTGTGATAAAACTACGAGTTCCCTGTCTTTCCTGGAACCATCCACAATCTGAACATGAGAGGATGGAGGTAGAGTGGAGATCATAGCAGAGTGAAAAAAGGATTCAGCCTTTAGGGCTTCAAAAGTGAAACTGTTGCGTCATAAGTGAACAAGAAACCTTCTAATTATGAGTAATCATTAATGAGTAATAGATCAATTTTCCTATGAATGAAAAACATAACAGGAAATCTTGAATCATTTAATAGAAAAATGTGTTAAAATGTCAATAATTCTTTGTAATAATAAGTTAAACTATTATTAATCAACTATTATTATAAAATAAATGAAGCAAACTAGGAATAACTGATCATTTTAAAGTCTATGCACATAGCACACAAGTCCATCCATCCATCCATTTTCCTAACTGCTTGTCCTCATAAGGGTCACGGGGGGTGCTGGAGCCTATCCCAGCTGTCTAGCACACAAGTATACAGCAAAAATAATGTTAATGTCAATAATGTCAAATATTTCCATATTAAAGAACTTGTAGTGCCACATATGTTTTTTTTTATATATATTATGACCTGATCTGAAAGTACATGACTCAAACAACATTTAGCAGCATTTACCTTTACATGAGACATACACAGTTCAACTGCAAAACCCTCTGGTGTCAAATTGTATTTGTTTGCTTTTTGCAAAACTTCCCACAAGTAAAGACAGTGTACAGTGGCAAACAGGTTCGGTCAGGTTGGGTTTTCCAGTAGGAGGCAGTGGGTAAAATGTGGTTTACTTGAAAAACAGCCAGACGCTTAAACAAGCAATTCTAAAGTCAATTTTATAATAATGATCAGTTTTGCTGTTGGCAACAGTTATTGGTTTACTCTGTGTGGCCTTTGGGAATGAATACATTAGTGCCATCTAGAGGGTGATAACACATGACATACAAGAAGTAGGTGTGTACTGCTTCTCTGCTGATTTGGAAGGAAGCACTCAACACTATGTTAGTACACCTACAGTATGTGTAATACTGTGTAAAATCATCCTTTTAACATGTGAGTGTTGTTAGTGTTGCAGTTTGTGTATATATGTTTATACTGTATGATTATTCTTTTGATTAAATACACCTCAACTCGCTAAGTTAGCATACCATCATCTCTTGCAGCTGAATAGTTACCTGACAAAATAATCATGTTGTCATCACCACACAAACATAGTGTACACACTACTTTCACAACAAGCAAGCAAGCAGCTGCAGCTTGAAGAGCTGGCTGGCATTTTGTTTTCTACTTAAATATGCAGATAACAAAACACAACTTTTCAGCATAAATATGAAGCATTCATGGCACCATGAAAAATGTAACACTTAAGCTGGCCAGTGACCTCTGACTTCTCCCACAGGAGCTCTCACGCTTGCAGGACAAACACTGATACTTTGCCTCTGGCTGTAATACTGGGAGTCCAGAGCTGCTGGCTACACCACTGCTCACTGCTCTCATAGCAGATTGCTCTGTTTATGTTTCTGCAAAGGGGCTTCTTTTAAGAAATTATAGACAGACAAACTAAGACTCAATAAATAATAAGTGCTTACTTTGTTGGAGGAACCATTTCATCATGTTTTTTTCTTCTGTTAGGTGTACGAAAGTGTATATTGTAGCAGTGTATGAACTGAAACAGCAGGGGGTGTTGTTCACTAACTTTAACAATATTAGCTATTACTGTAGTCAGATCTTTGAAATTAGATGTTTGAAACAGTGTTCGGAAAACATTTTAATTTCATATCGGTTCAGATCACATTACACTGTGTTTTTACCTAAAATACAATTCTTCCTAGGGATTTTTATTTCTTATAATGTATCTTTCCTCCAGCTGAACTACAAAAATGAGCTCTGTAGAGCTGTCTTCAAAAGCTGATCCCATTGTGCAACAGCGCCTGTTGTTTTTCGCCATGTTGGTTGACCATTGACTGTGACTGTCTGGTCCAGCAGTCCTCAGGGCACTCTGGCCAACAGCTAAACATGTGTAGTTTGATCCACCTCAAAAAAAAAAAAAAAAAAACAGGATGCAAAGGAAAACCACAAACCATGCGAATACCTCTAGAGGAAATTACTAATTACCATCAGTTAGGCATCTGTATTTCCTGCCATATCTGGGTTACACACAGATTCTGAGATATTGCTGATGTACTGTACGAACGTGTGGTTTGATATGCCAGTGGCAAAACAGTTATGTACAGTATTTTCTGTATGTGCAGTTTTTTTTAACATGGTAAATCTAACATTTGTCTTTAAAATGCATCACACAAGCTTAAAGTAAGTAAAGTCTCAAACTAAGTTTTAAAAAAAAAAGAATAACCTCCCCAAGACTAAAAAGCCTTCTTGCACTCTAATAATCCAGTGAAAAGGCACTGCAATTCTTGTCTATGAGTTGGAGAATTTGTGAGTCTGTGTTTGTCTATGTGTTTAACTCCCACCTTTGCAGTGAGGCCCCTCTGTAAGGGCCCACATGGAAGCGATTATGCTGTGCAGAGAGTGAAATTACAGAGAGACCCGGAGTTGGAGCCCTCCTATAACCACTACTCATTCCCATAGATTTACACACATGAACACAAGCTCAGAAGAACCAAGTTAACACACTCACACATACATAGAGAGATAGAGAGAGGCAGATAGGCACACACACACACACACACAGGAACGCTGCTGCCACCTTGCTGAAGCTATACATTTCCACTGCTGGCTGTGTTGGGACAAGGCTGCAGTGTGCTTCCCTCTCTGTCTTCCTCCTTCTTGGCTGGAGTGGGACGGAGCCGGGGCTGTAAATTCCTCAAAAAGAGCAGTTAAGAGGGCCTCCATTAAAACGAGGGCCGGCGCTCGCCAGAGAGGAGCCGACTCAATAAGTCATCACCGAAGCCTGAGGCCTTGCTGGGGCCCACAGGAGAGAACACAGACTGGATTAGAGCATTACTACTTTGCTCTGTTTACACCTAGTCTACCTTGCTCAGAGTGCTGCATTATTGAAGTAATAAACCAATAAGGATGATTTTACCACCTCTTCAGGATCTTCAGGGGTCTGATTTACTTATCAATTAACAGCTCACTGGCTTTCTAGACTTTTCTAGACTCTGCTGAACATGAGTAAAACTCCTTTTGTAAAGTGTTACTCACTTAGTGAAAATAGCATTCAGAATTGCCCTTGGTCTTTCAGAACAACCTTATGTTGTATATCAGTTTCAGAGTTCAACCACACAGTAGTTGCCATTATCTATTATTACTGATATTGCACAAATCTGTGCATATAGGATCCAATATGAGTATGAGTATGTGTAATACACTGAACAAGTACACACAATAGAGGACAATTTATTCTCAATTCATTACAAGACATATGGACATGATGAAACATGACACATTAAGCTGAATGCTTTGGGCTATCAGTATATTAATACTCTGAAGGTGATCCATCAGTGAGACTTCATGGCTTAAATAACATTAAATCAAATTCTTATGCAGGAGGTTTGGATGATACTACTGTTAATACACTGTGTGTCTACTGCAAAAAATACTGCAATAAATTTTAACAAATGCACTAAATGACAAAACGTTTTAAACCAATGACCTAACACAATCTCTTAAAACACAAGACACTTTATCCTGCCCTTTGCGTTATCATCTGCTACTTGCACCATCACCCTGAAAGTTTATGAGAGTGGCAAAGTTGTGTACACACTGTGGTGTCTGGATGCACATTAACTATTCCCTCCCCTCCACACACTCCTCCAATTCAAGCCCATTATTATCCCCAGCATGCTGGAGGCTCCCAAAATATCTGTCACGCAGCTGTCAGCACCTCTCTGCTCAGCAGCTGGAGAGGCTCTGAGGCACTCCCTCACTTTCTATCCTATTACTGTATACACCCTCACGCTGAAAGAGGTGCAGAGGTGGAAAAATCGCAGAGTCGGTCTCTTCCAGGTAGTGGTGTATATTTGTTTTCTTTGTCAAAGTCAACCCTGAATGGTCTGTGCACTTAAAGCAATAAAAGCCCAGACAAATGGGTGTTCTTGAACAGAAATTAACAGCCACAGTTTCTGAGTAACGTTACTTTTATGTGTTAAATTATCTGCTCAAAAGTTAACAGGCAATACCTTTAGTGAAAATGTGGCTTTGAATTAAGAGTAAGACAGATGTTAGGTAAAAAAAAAAAAACGTAATTCTAATCGACGCAAGACAAATGCATAAAAGCAGGACACCTCCTCATGTGACTGTCAGGTTCAGTATTTATGGCTGGAGGTCCTGAATTGTAGTCAGAAACTGAAATGCACATTTAAACTTCCAGTCTCCTGCCAACATGTTACGCTCGATCTCGCTCACAGTGGCTGCGCCTGAAACCAATGATGGGAGAAGAAAGAACATATTGCACATCCTGTTGAGATTTCAAGGCAGAACAAAAAGATAGATATAGTGTGTGCTCTGGAAAATCTCAGCTGCTCTTATGGTTAGGATAATGTATGACTGCAACTAATCCAGTGTTAGCCTTTCATAGCATGAGTGCTTTTTGAGTTTGTGCCAAGATTTGATTAGAAACAGGCTTACTACATGTCTGGGTTTTTTTTTCCTTTTCTTTTTCCCATATATCACTTTTCTTCAATCCTTTTAAGACTTTCATAGGCCTGATATAATCCTTATACACTACAAGTTGGTGGCATATTGGCACAAACGTGCACAATGGCACCCGGTAACAGTGAGAACACTGGCGCTTGTGACTATAATGATCCCTTTCTGACATGCCAAGGCCTTCTTCCAATAACAGCGACATCATAATATCAACTCGAAAGGCATTCTTCCTGTCTTACCCCCAATCCTCGGCTTGTCCCTTCTTGCCCTAAAGCGAGCAGGAAACGGCTGCATGCACGGCTTAAGATCTGAGCTCAACAACATGAGAGATGACTGGCACTGAAAAACTGGGCACTGACATTAAAGCAAGAAGAATTTGTTCTAGATAGCTACCACCTCTTGTGAAGTTATCATGAGCAGATTAATAGAGTCAATTTGCCAAAGTGTTTTAATTATAAACCTGAATGTCTTACATGTCCAAACACTTATCTGCACGTTTAGAGAAGGTTAACTAGGTAATAAAGCCTGTGAAAATCTACCCCAGATGGGTCATGCAACATACACATTGAGATTTACTGAGGGAAAATTACTTTGTGAAAAGCTTTTTTTTCTTGGCATGACTTAAATACAGAGCATCTGATTCCATTTTCTTTTAATGGTCTGAGATCCAAAGTTTAAGTTGAAAAATTCACAAAATCACAGGCATGTCTCTCCTCATTTATACTCTCCTTATCATCCTTTCTTTGTTGTTTTCCCCTGGAGAAAGACAAAAGCAACTAAATAATACTAAATTTTCCATTATGTTCTCCAAATCCCTCCTCCCCTAAACCCTAAAACAATCTCACTCCTTTTACCACCAGCACCGCACCCACATACTGCTTCTCCTCATTCTCTCATTCATTTCTCTGCTTCAGTGCAAAGCCAAACAAGCCAGCCATTAAGTTGAGTTAAGCGCAGGAAGTGGGCCTTCGGGCCAGGCGGCACTGTTTACAAGGAGCTAGTCAGGTTTCAGCGGCGCTTTGAAGTGAGCAGCACACAGGAGACTGTCTGTCACTAGGCAAAGGCCCAGCGCCGCTCCACTGACTCACTCACATTCCCCCCATTCATCTGTGTGGAGAGAGGGAGGGAGGGTGGAGGCAGAGGGGGTGCAAGATGGAAGAATAGATGAGGCACAGGTAGATTTATGGTTTTCCCCCCTCAGCATATCTGTTCTTACCTTTAATCACTCTTACTTCTTTTTACAACCCATCTTTATTTAATCAGGATACAAAAAAGACAAACATCAACTTGTCCAACAGGTCATAGGATGAAATAAAGGTTCATTGACATAGTCTTTCCTATATACTCGTGTCAGTAATTATACTGTAACCTTCAGAGCTACAGCCTAATACAGAGATCGCTTTGCAGTAACAGTGTAAATGCTCATCACTGTATGTGCGTGCAACTCTCAAACATCTGCTTCTAGCCCAGGGCCTCTGCTCTGAGGCGGGAGGATCAACTTTCTGCTACACACCCATCTAGTTCATGACATCACCGCAGAGAAGCTTCAGTTTCAGCCATTCATGGCTTGGGGGATTCCAAGTTGGCACAAAGCACAGTGGCACCAGAGAAGGAACACTACAGCAAAGCTGAACACCCTTGTTTTCCCTTCATCAAACAGGCAGGAAGAGTTTCACACCTATACAACAGAACAGACTTCTCTTGCCAGATGATTCCTGTTGATTTAGTCCTCCCTAACAACAGGCAAAAAAAAGGGGGTTTCTTGTTTAGTTTAGAGCTTGAAGGCAATGGCAGTGAGAAGAAGTCCAGCACCTCATTCTTACAGGTTGGCACCAGTTTCACACACATGCAACACTAGGCATGCATAATATTTCAGACTATAGTGGCGGAGCGGGTTAGTTATTAACTGGAGAGGTGTGTTCAATTGTCAGCGTACAAGGGGCTAAATGTCCATTAAAAATTCCAACAAGCTTTATTTAATGCTGCCTGACAGTCAGAGGCAACAGATGTTCAGATGACACAACCCACACCCCCTTTTGAAAACACCATGTGTGTCCTTTCATCAAACAAACTTGGTATTCTTAAATGATTAAAGAATACTTAATATATGGGAGCTGAAAATATTAAAGAACTTTGTGTGATGATATCTGAGACTGATTTAAAGAGGATTAACAGCACAGTGGATATCATCAAACAGACTAAAATGCTGACATTCTTTAATCCATGGAAACAACTTCACTTCTAACCAGTAATTAATAAAAACGTAGCATGTTTCGTTGTACTGTATGGTATTAGTCACTGTAACAATGGAAAGTAAAGCAGGTAGACTAGCGGATAATGACACGTTTATTTACTTTCTTTAAATACAAATATATAATTTCACGTTTTTACAAATACTATTTACAATTTCACTTAATTACACATGAAATGTTTAGAGACAGGTATTCTTCCACTGCTCATTTCCTTGATCTCTGTATTCTTGGCTGCTCGATCATCACTCCCCTTGAGTTTATGGTGGCTTTGAGAAAAGAGCCAGAGAGGGGGAGGAGAGCATTGCAGCACATGGCATCAATAACCACGCTTGTTATTTGTTCAGACAGTCAGGTTCAGTTCTTGTTTATACAGATTGTCCTTTTGTCTTGCCCTCAGTGGCTATAAAGCTGAGGTGAATACAAATGTTGTAAGAACTAAGTAGCTACTCAGTGTGCTACTTACCTATTACGTAAGAAACGGGTAATAATACACAATTTAGTCCCAGCAACTAACAGATGTACCTTTATTTTACACAGTGGTCTCTCCATGTTTGCCATTTGTCAGCCTTGTGTAGAACTTATGCCAGGAGTGTAGAGTCTTTCCAGACCAAATCCAGAAACCAGAAGTGATGCCCACTATCAGTGTCATCAGGTACTTGATCATGTAGACAGTGAAGTCTGGGGTCATGCGGGGTCCATTCTGCATAGGGCAAGGGATGGCTAGGCTCCTGCAGTTATGGCTGACCCAGTTGTGCTCCCAGTGCGGGCGGAAGGCCTGCTCATAGAAGAAGCAGGCAATAACAATGGTGGCAGGGACGGTGTAGAGCACGCTGAACACCCCGATCCTCACCATCAGCCGCTCCAGCTTCTCTGTCTTTGTGCCATCGTGTTTCATGATCGTGCGGATTCTGAACAGTGACACAAAGCCGGCCAGCAAGAAAGAAGTGCCAATGAAGAGATAAATGAAGAGCGGGGCCAACACAAAGCCCCGTAGAGGGTCCAGGTTGCTAAGGCTGACAAAGCAGACACCACTGAGCATATCGCCTTCAATCTGCCCGATGGCCAGGATGCTGATGGTCTTGACGGCTGGCACTGCCCAGGCTGCCAGGTGAAAATACTGAGAGTTGGACTCAATAGCCTCATGGCCCCATTTCATACCTGCTGCCAAGAACCAAGTAAGAGACAGGATGACCCACCAGATAGAACTCGCCATGCTGAAGAAATAGAGCATCATGAAAAGGATGGTGCAGCCTTCCTTTTTGGTGCCTTGGACAACGGTTTTATAGCCATCAGGGCTAAAGCTGTCATTGCAGACTACCCTGTCCCCCAGGAAGTAGCCAGCTATGTATGCTATGGAGACCATAGTGTAGCAGCCAGACAGGAAGATGATAGGTCGCTCAGGGTATCTGAAGCGCTGCATATCAACTAAATAGGTGGTTACTGTGAATAATGTAGATGCACAACAAAGCACAGACCAAACCAGAATCCATATGCGTGAGAAATGAATCTCATTGTCACTGAAAAACATGTACCCACCTCCCCTTGATGGCTCACAGGGAGCTGCACAATCCTTCTCTTCTAAAAACCTATAATTTAGATATGGGGGGACTTTGAGGACCGACGGGCAACGGAAATGTGTGGAGAGGAACGGGGGGTCCTGGGTCGCCGGGACAGGGATGTGGTTGGGTGGGGCGGTGACGGCTGAGGAGTCGTTTTGGCCCACACAGATCTGTCCGTCTCCCAGCACAGGGAAGTTTTCACAGCGTAGTCGCTCCGGCCACTGAAAGCCAAACTTGTTCATGAGTGCCTCGCAGCCCTGCTTGGCTCTCTCGCAGATTGACCTGCAGGGTGGGATAGCCTTCTCCAGTACCGTGCATACAGGCGCATACATGGAGCACAGGAAGAATTTCAACTCCGGCGAGCACTGTACCTTCACAAGTGGGTAAAACTGGTGCACCTCGAGCCCTGCGTCCTCCTGGTTGTAGTGGCCCACTAAGTTTGGCATGATGGTTTGGTTATAAGCTATGTCCGTGCACAGAGGTATTGAAATGGGCTGACAAAATCCATGCTCCGGGACGACTATTCCGTTGTCTCCTGGATACTGGGCTGATATCAGCAGAGGCAGGAGAAGCACAACAGACCAGGTTTTTTTCCCAGTCATTTTCCCAAGTTCAAAACAACAACTATATTCCGATTAACTTGCTGGAAAACTGTTTAGTGTGTATATATTCAGTTCTGCAAAAAGTTCTTCTGCGAGAAAAACTTAGTAAAGTGAAATAATATGATTGTCTTGAACGCTCCTCTCTTTGCTATCCGCTTTGAAAACTGCTGGCTGACTTTTTTCTTTTCCACAACTCCGATTCCCTCACCGTGGACAAGTCAGACACAGCAACACTTCCGGTAATAGCTTTCAAATTAAAATGCCCAAATCCTAATGAAAGAGTAACTCCAAGGCTGTTGTGCCAACGTTCACACATATATAATAAAAAGCAAATTTCCCATTAGTATTCATGTTAAATGCACCACCCTTTCAGTAGTCCAGCTGTTATCCCAGTTCACTACTCCAGATAGCAGTTAGTCTGAAACCGGTGTGTAATGTGTGATTTAGTGTGGGCCTACCTTTAAAGCATTATTGAATCCTAGCATCAACCTAGGATCTATCAGTCAATCATCATTCAATCTACAGACAGGAACCCTCTTAATTATTATTATTATTATTATAGTTAGGCCCATGACAAAGATTATTTTCAACAGTGTGTTAAAGTGACAGCATGCTCAACCCAATAATAAGAAATAATAATGCTTTAGTTTTATATAAACGCGATTGTTTTGTATACGCAAAATGTATGCTTTTATTTTGAAGGCAACGTCGCTTTTATCGTATTTTTGTTAACTTTGTTGACTCCACAGCTGGATTGCGTGCCCCAACCAGACTTTCAAGTTCCCCTCTGAAGTGATGTGTTCATGGAAGGAGGAGGAGAAAAATAGAGATGGTAGACTTTCGCACATTGTGTTTAATGCCCATGTCATGTTGGGAATTAATTCCTATTGGTAAATAATAACCAGATGCCTACGTGTAAAATATAATGTAAAGTTGCTTATTTAAACTAATAATAATGATAATACCAGTTGCTCATTATTTAACATTAACAACGTTACAAACGACTTTTGGGTTACCAGGTCGTGGAAAATCCTCCTGCAGACTGACCTTCTTAGCCATCACATTTGCATGCTTATAAAGTCACTAACACAATTTACAATGTTTCTTTGTCTCTAAGAAGTCATCTGCATATGCAGATATTATGTTAGTTATTTAGTATGTACTATTAAATGGTAATAGGTTTCATATTTGTAAATTTGTAAAATAATTTGTAAAAAAGCCATCAGCAAAAAGTTAGACACAAATGTTAATAGGCTAATGATTAATAAGGGGTTCTACAATAAATTATAGAAGTCTGTTGTTATTAATGGCCATAGTCTGTTCATAAATTGATTTGAATCCAGATCTCTAGCCCTTTTCCCAAAGGTGAATGGTCAAACAGCCTATTGGAGGATGTCTATTTCATTTAATAAATTAAACAGATATCTAAAAAGACCAATAGATTGCTGTGCTGGTGGCAAAGGTTGTTCTTATTAAAGTTTCATTAGTAGCCTAAATGATTTATTGACCAGTGATAGAGCTATTAATTAAAGCTCATAAACACTGGGAGACTACTGTTTAATGAGAACTTTCTCAAAGAGAGCGTCCTTCTTCACTGTGGTAAGTTGTGGTATGCCAGCTGTGTTGCAGAGAACCAGTAAAACAGAACAACAGATTTCAGGAGATGGTCTTCCAAACTGGACACAGAAAAGGCCCAACTGCATCAGCAAAGACTCAACCCAGCTAGGATACAGAACGTTCATCCCACTCGCAGCTGGAAAGAGGTATAGGACAATCAAGACCCACACAAACAACCATAAGCACACTTTCTTCCCCAGATTTTTGGTTTCCGATACTCCACCTCACACACACCGAGGCTGCAAACATCTCAGCTAACTTTACTGTCACACCAAGGCCTCAAAAACGGGGGAGGGTGGTGCTAGATGTTGCTATGGGCACAGATCACCTGCTCGATGTTAATTGGATCAGAAAAAAAAGAATCCTCGGGCTCAGCCAATGTGCGCTCAGGTCGCGAGGGCTACATCGAACTTTGGTGGGGTTAAGCGAGAGGGCACGAGAGCAGTTTGGGGACACTGAAGAAAACAGTTGGAGTCCAGAGGTTCCTCTTAATTTATCTAACGCAGGTAGGTCAATGGTATTTTTGACGGTCAAAATCCACTCTAAT
>JAUBNQ010000027.1:9081014-9124311 GCA_032353495.1 Ctenopoma kingsleyae
GGAGTCCAGAGGTTCCTCTTAATTTATCTAACGCAGGTAGGTCAATGGTATTTTTGACGGTCAAAATCCACTCTAATTATACTAATATACTAACTAATTATGCGTGTTTTGGCCAAGTTACACAAATTTCTCTAGCATTTTTTTTTTACAGGAGCGAAAGTCGGCCCAAATTAGCCAAGACAGCTCGCTAGCTTAAATCGCTAACGTTAACGATAAATTAGCTACCTAGCGTTATTTGGCTAGTTTGTTTTTTTACTGAAATAGCGAACTTAAAGATACCTATGATGTGATAAATAAGGCTATACTAACTTAACTATTAACAATGAGACCTTTTGTTTTTAACCAGACCAGTAATGGAGTAAATAATCAGTTCAAGTTCATGGGAGTTCACTATGGCATTTGAGGGGCATCAGAGCACATTTGCAAATTCACTCTTTTCCACATACGAGCGTCAGGTAAGCTATAACTCATGGTTTGTCTCTTTATATGATTATATAAACTACGACTATATAGCTATATGAATTGGTATATTTACAGCAACTACCTGTATCGTCATGGATCTGAATTGAATATATATGTTTTGCCAATTTGAAAGACAGAAATACTGAAATCTGGAAAAAAAAAAAAACAACCCCCAAAACAAACCATCTGCTGTACGGGTAAGAAACGTTAGCTGATGATTTACTTTTTCAGTTCTTATCCTAAATGTTATAAAGCTTGGTAAAGCTTGGTCTACAGCACACTCAAATATATATAAGGATCTTTGCAATTCTGTTGTCTATTTTCGAGCTTTAACGGTGGCTGGCAGTATTGGCTAAAATGGTAGTTAATGTTAACCATAAATTGAAATTTCAGCTTTGGCATGTTTCCCTCTTGCAAGACATTTTCCTACCGGTCATTTGTTTATATTATTGAAGTTACCAAGCTTAATCGTCTTACAATATAATAATTATAATAGTTAGGATAATAACTGCAAGAGTCTGTGTCAAAGATCTGCAAATAATTCTTACCTTTTAGCCAGTAAAACACTGGTCAAGTTAAAACAAGAAAGGAGACAGCAGGACAACAAAGATCCTTATTCATATTTGTGTATGTTACAGAAGTTACCAAGCTTTATAGTACTTACAATAATAACTGAAAAAGTTGATATTCAGTCAACATTTGTTACCTGTACACTGATTGTTCTGATGGGTCAGACATTATAGTAATGCAACACGGTGTACAAACTAATGCTGTGGTCACAGGTATGTGGAGAAGTGGGAAATTTAGTAGTGACGGCTGGACCCAAATATCCAGATAATAGAACCAAAGCTTCGGAGCTGACGACAGCTGGAGTAGGATCCAGCACTCCCGTGACCCTTAATAATAATGGCTGGAAATTTTGAGTAATAAAGGTGCTTCCTAAAAGCAGCATGGTCTTGATGCTCAGGAGAGCACACCCATCCCTGCTAATCCTGCCCCCTGTGCCAAAATAATGCCAAGTCTAAAAGTAAAAAAGTCTGTACTTGAAAAAATATAATCTGTACTTGAAAACAGGATATGCAACTGCACAAAAGGGGTTGAAACAAAAAAAAGATCTGAAACTGTAAAAAATTAAATCAGAACCTGAATATTTTTAATAAGAATTTATGAAAAAGTAAATAAATATGATCAAATAAATTACAAAAATTTGAATTGAACTTGAAACATTTGAATTGAAGAGCTTTTCATACGCTTAATTACAGTATGGTTATGTTATACAGTAATTCTTTTCAGATTCCAAAATAAGTACTTCAGATTTTAGCTTTTAATTTACAAATTTGTAATTCAAATTGATGAAACAAAACTATTATTTTTAATCAGTTAATGTGGCATGTGAAATTCCCTCTATGGTACTCTAAACAATTGTTCCAGTAAGTCTTGAAATTGGCATCAGTTTGGAAGAAAAATGAAAATTCTGATGGAAGAATATTTGCTTTTCTGTTTCAGGCCAGTCTAAATGTAGATAGTGGAAACAATGAAAGCGTGGCATTGCCCTTCCTTTCCATCGGCAGTGGCTCACTACAGGACTCAGCATCCTACATGCCATGGTCTCACAATGCTCATGATGATCCCTATGAACTCGTCAGTTGTGCCCAGAGCAGCATTAAAAACAGGTATTCAGTATTAAATATTAATATTACTTAAAACATATCCTAATTGTAGTTCATTAGTGCTAGGCAGCCATTCTTATTTTATTCAGTAAATCAGAGATAGTTAAGTAGTAGTATTAATAGTTACGCTCTATTGCAGATGAAAAATCAAAATGTTCACACTGTTCAATTAATGTTTTCAAAGAAAAAACAAAGGTTGTTGTGCAATTCTGATGACATTTTTACTTTTCTTTGAAGGAAAACCACTGATAATACTGATTGTGATGGGGAGAGTGATCTACAGGGTCTGGTGTCAAATATTTTGGATGAAGCTGATTCACAGGACAGTTACTACACTGAAGGGTATGTCAAAGGTTCATGTTTTAACAGCAAGAGTTGTGTGTATTACTCCTGGCTGTGGTAAAGAACCAGAAATATATGATACTTGATTGTATATGATATCATATACATTATGTTGTATGCTTTTATATATGTTGTATACGTTTTATAAACACAAACATTAAAGGAAATCCTCAATTTTTCCTTTAGGAGCTTACCCAAATGTAATTCCATCTGGTCTCCAAAGACACTGAGAGAAGAATTGCTCCAGTATTTTCAGTCAGAGGCTAAAGTGCAACATAACCCTACCTTCCCTCCAAACTATGTATCCCATGACCCTTTCAGCAAAGCACAGGGACAGTCTGTGGTCAGAGACGTTGAAGAGTTTTGTCAACATTCCAGTGGCCGTTCTGCCAATCAACAGTGGCTTTTTAATTTCCCTAACGGAGACAGGGATAGCTACACACTCCATCCTCAGAAACCGCCGCCAGGTCTATCATTGCCCAACACAGGAAACGCATACCTGTCACAGATACAACAAAACAAATATGACAACATGTCAACTGAAGGAAGAAATAGTCAGAATATGAATTATTTTCCTGAACTTAGTGAAGTCTTTAGACCTCAAATGAATGAAATGAATAGTCCCTGCTTTGATCCCTACTATGGAAATCACTACAGTCAGAGCAGCACAAAGCCCAAAAGTACTGAGCAGTATGTCCCAAAAGACACTAACCAACTGGTCACCAGTTTTCAGCCATTCATGGCTGGTGAACATGATAGCTTTCATCATGGAGACTTTACAAATGTTCACAAGCAGCTGCTGGGCATGAACCATGAAGACAGCACCCGTCTTCCAATGTCAACACAAAGTACTCCTGCATTACAGACCCAGAAACAACTGGTGGGGGATTTTGGGATAGTGCAGAGGGAAATAATTGGGGGAGTGAGGAAGCAAACATTTAAACTTAATGCCTTTCAAGATCTACCTGGTTTCAGCCCACAGAACACAGAGTACTTCCAGAAACCAAAGCCATTCTCTGGGTCTTTAAATCACCCAAACCAATACCAAAACAATAGAGGTATGTACACAGAGAACATTCCCATGAACTTAAACCAGTATTCAAAACATCACCTCCAGCAGGGCCAGATGCAGAACAAGATCAAGTCGCAGCTGCAGAAAGATAAGAAGATGATGCATATGCCTGTTTTTTGGGGAGATGCCATTTCTGCAAAACACCTAACCAACACTCACAGGGAGGGAGAGAAAAAACAGGCTCTCACACAAAACCCATACTTTGACCTTCAGGGGAGAATGCAGTCTCAGAAATTTAACAGAGAAAACAGTGTTGTCAGTGTAGGGAATACACAGCAGTTCATGCCTCTCATGTATCCTTCTGACCCCAGAAGGCACTCCAGCGTTCCCATTAACTCTAACTTCAGCTCTAGAGGCACACTGTCCTATGGGAGCGGTGTTCTCGGCGTGGATGTGGGTGACATGGTGTCAACCAACGATTCTACAGTTTTCAAGTCCTATGTTGGTGACATGATGAGCCACAGAGGAGAGAGCACTTATCATGGCATGGCCTCAACTGTCACAGCTCCACTGGCGAATCAAGGAGGACCTGTGATCCAGCTTTACTTCTTCCTGGACGAGTGCTATGAGCAGTGGAGGTGTTTAGAGAAGGAGAGAAAGAGGGTATGCTTTCAAAATCAGATTTTTTGTCTATTTACAGGATGTCCCAGGGTAAATTTCAAAATTGGTGTAACATGATTTTTTTTGTGTCTACTGTATTTAGTTTATCAAAAACATTATAATCTCAGATGTAATGTGGAACTATTATTAATATAATGATTGGTATATTGTCAACAGTAACTTGTGGTAGGAAAACTTGTGTTTGTGAATATTTTATTCATATGTACTGAATATTAAATTATATATAATATCTTGATATTTATTTATTATGAGATTGTTTATTTGCCTGAATTAAAAAATATAAGTGCATTTTTGTTGCGGCAATGTATGCGTTAGGTTGTCATGTTTTCACTTGTTTTCTGCTTTAGACAGAGGTCATCCTCACCAAGACATTTGTTGGGAAACGGACTGCAGCAGCGACCAACACTACCCAACCCAAAACGCCACCAAATCCCACGAGAGTCGACCACCTCATTGTTAAACAGACCAGAGAACAAGCAAAGGTGAGACCAGTGAATTAGCACTGTGCTGCCATCTATGGGTGAGATTTGTCACCGCAGGCCTGCTACATTCTGAAGGTGACAGGTGTAACTTTATTTAGAATTTATTAGTCAACTTTTACAATGGAGTCCTCTCAAACCTGCTTCAGTTTTCCTTAATTTGTGAAAAATCTGGAAAAACATTAATCTTTTGTCAATCTTTGTGTGTTTAGATATATTGTTGCGTAGTTTGTGATTAATAAGCTCTGTGTCCTCACAACAGGGTTCCAGGGTTCAAATACTGACGTTGGTTGTGTTTATGTAGAATGGGTGTTGCAGAGTTTCTTTCCACAGAATAAAAACACCATTAATTGATATGCTACTCAAGAAGAACCATCTTTGTTTGTATTGTGTACCTTATATTAAAAACAAATTTTTCTAAAGATTTTACATTGTTTAGAATGTGACAATGTACTGTATATCACAATTGTTTTCGAATATTCAGTGTATTTGCTAAAATCACACATGGATTAGAAACTACATAAAGTAAATATTTCATTTTTTTGGATTGACATAACTGTTAATGGTTGATTATAATATGCGTGTTGCAGGTGGCAAGTCTCCTGGAAAGGATGGAGTGTCTGTGTAACAACCCCCTTCATGTAAACATCCACACAGCACTGAACAGGCATCATATGGCTATTTGCATCACTCAGGCAAGGCGCAAGGAGGAGATTGCCAACATGTCCAAACAGCAGCAGCAGAAAGCTCATTTCACAGAGGACAGAGGTAACTCATATTGAACTGGTAGACATAGCTTCCTCCCTATAAAAAGCTTCTGGTCCTTAAATTGCTTTTTTTTCCCATAGACACCCTGTTGTTGGTCTTGGCATTGAAGGACCTTGCTGCTACCACGAGGAAGCTCCGCACAGCCCTGTGGTGTGCTCTTCAGATGACATTGCCCAAACCTGTCAAGAGGCAGGACCACCATGTTGAGAAGGCCACGTGCAACGAGAGGTGCTCCTCTCCATTTGAGGGATACTGTTTTAAGTTATGATTGAGCAGGCAACAAGCATGATTTGAAGGTGTAGATTAAATCCATGCCAGAAAGCCCTGATTATACATTTCCCGTAGGAAATAGAGACGTAAAAACAAATGTTCTTAATATTACTTATCTTCAAGTCTATAGTGACATTTTACCTGCAACACAGTGATCACTGCAGAATGAGATGAACAGTTTGAAGTGTGATGACATGCTGCATTTTTTGGCACCAAGGAGCTTCAGTTAGCTAACCTTCTTTGTGTGGGAATTGCATGAAATATAATTTATTCCGCTGCATCTTAACTTCAATTCATTTAATTAGTGTCACTCCAAGTTAACCTGAATCTTGCTTCATCAGTGTTGTATTTAAAGTCACTATTTATGTGAAAGATTTCAGTGAATTTGTCATTGTTTTACTTATTTATTGGAATCCCAAGCAATAACTGAATCATAAGGGAAGGAAATGTTCTAATTAATTTTCTGCTTTCCTTATGTAACATTAATATGCTTTAATCAGAAAAAAGTTCTATTTGTCTGCAATTGTACCCACAACACTCAGCCTTCTGAAAAATAAGTTCAGTGTTTTACTTTACTTGGCAGTTTTAAATGTATTAATCACATTTTAGTATTAACAAACATCTTTATTATCAGTGATATGTAACTTAGCAAAGTGAAAATGTATTCTCTGGTGAAGTTTAGTTTTTCAAGACCTGCTCAGTTTAAAATGAACATGTTAAATTATAAAATACTTTCTGAAATGTGTTGATCAGCTTCTTCTTCAACTTTAATTTTTTCTACTGTGAACTCAGTGTAAACAAGAACCGTTTAATTTATGTGGGATTTGGTCAACTGGAAACAATACTAAAAACATGTTTTTTTGTGTGTAAACGTATTAATCACTTTCCACCAAATTATTTTCAGGTAACATTATCAATTTGTATTCTTATCAGTGAGGCGTCATAGTTTGCCTGTATCTGTTACAAAGCCTTGATTATATCAGCACTTGTGAATATGAGCAGGGTTGTTCCATTCTCTGTCATTTTAATGTTAATGTTTATTGTTCTGTAAACTGAATATTTTAAAATAAAACGATAATACAAAAATCTGAAAAGGTTTATTCATTCAAAAATATGATGAACCTCATTATAAACATTCAGATCATGGTACCTGATATATTTGAGGTATAATTTAGTCACCCCTCCATTATCCCATTCTGCATAGACCGTAGAAGTAAAATCTAAATTAATGAAGTGCATGAACATTTAACTTAGAACTTAGAAAAACCTGTGCAGGACAGTGGCAGAGGATAACATCTGTGGACTGAGCTGCTTTACAAGGATTCTTCCTATTTTACCAATTGTATATTAGTCATTTCAGGGGTAATTGAAAGCATGTTTCACACTGTACATCTCAGCAGATATGTAACTGTAAGCAATTATTTAGATCAGTGACATGGGACTATCACAATCATCATCATGAAAAGCCTTGCAGCTTTATTCCTAGATAACATCCTTCGGTATGAGCCATTATCAGTATCCAAGGGGAAAAAACACTCAGCACATTGATCTTTACACAAACGTTGCAGAAAGTAATTGACAAGAAGAGACTGATGAAGTTATGTTCGTAAACTGTAAGTGGCAATGAGGCGTCACTACTTTTTTTTTTCTTGTGTGAAAACCTTTCCACATACAAAGTGTCCTTTCCTGTTGGTTTTATCTCTTGCGTTCACCTTTCTGTGTGCGCTTCTTCTCCTTCTCTTTTCTGTCTTGTTTGGCTAGTTTGTCCTTCTCCCGCTGCATCTTGTCCATTTCCTTCTTCTTCTGAGCGTCTTCTCGAGCCTGTTCACGCTTTTGCTTTTGTCTGCTGAACACTTCCTCTACATTGGTGTTCTTAAAGAGGGCTGATACCTTCAGCTAAGGACAACTCGAAGGAAAAAGTACTACATATTACCACTGTGAAGCTTTAAATGACTGGACCAGTGGATCATGGACCAGGCAACCACTGCATTATAAATTCATTCTGCTGTAAGTAACTCAGTGGCAACTGAACTTGTTTTACTAAAACAAGACGAGTTGCCACTGAAAAACCTTTTTTGAGATAACCACGACCTGGATGACTGAGAATCTTCACAGATATTGCTGTAACACTGATTTTAATTAAACAGCTGTAGAAAGGATACATTTATCATTTCCTGGGAAGTTATTTCCACTTGGTGGCTCCTCTTCTTCCTCTTCAGTTCTTTTGTCAAGGAAACAACTGATGTTATGAAGAAAGTACTGAATGAATGAGACAGCATAACATATTTGCTTTCTTATTCTCATGAATATGTTTGTGGACGGTCTCACTGTAAGGTCAAAGAAACTTTGGTGAAACATATGACCCATACTAGCAAGTGCCACTGGAACCCTACATGGCTTAAAATGAGTAATCAAGGATATTCCTCTTCATCCGTTATGTTAGCGTACTGAGCAAGGAGGGCCTCTTTCCTCTTCTTCGATTCCTCGGACATCTCCTTTTGTTTCACCACAATTTGAGCTTGTTTTTCTATCATGCTGGCGATGGCCTGGACTTCAGCTACAGAAAAGCAACAACAGAACAAAGCTGAACTATGAATGAACTGTGATGACATTCAGTAGTTTACTTGCAATAACTACCTCCGTTTGGCTGTAAATATGGAAGGATATTAACAGAATGAGTCAGGAAGACTACCATCTGAGCTTGAGGCTTCCAACAGTATACACATCCTTATGGTTATGTACACAGACCACAAACGCATTCTGCAATCTCAGGAACTTGTTTTTCTTCAGTTTTTTCCCCCCCTCAGAAAATGTTAATCTTTCCCTGGGACAAAAATGTCTTTGTGCACTGCTCCACACTCAATGCAAACAAATTAAAGCTCAAAGAGCTAATCCTGGTATTGAAGACAGCCTCAGCATCAAGCTGTCTCTGCTTTATTTAGTCAAGATTTAAATAAGTTGTTTGGCCTGCTGGCCTCCTTTGTTTTGAAACACTTATGTAAATTCTTAAATCACTATGTAATGCAAGAGTGGCCTATACTGATGCAACATTTCAGAATGTCGTCTTTATTTATTATCAATAATGATTTGATTATAACTTATACACACATACAATACTGCAGATTAATCAAAGTTACGTAAGTACCATCATCAGCATCTCTCTTTGCTGTTAATTGGCTGCAACATGCTGTCCACTGCTTGATGATCTGTTTGCAGACGTCCTCCACGGTGTCCTCATCCTGCACACAAAGGACAGGTAACAAATCACTGTATACACTAGTTACATGAAGGAGATGGTGGTACTGTGATCCCATATCTAGTTTGACCACCAAAGACTAACTAAGAGTGGTTTTTCAGTTCATGCAAAATAAGCAGAATGTTAAATACACATTGTTTTTTAGCACATCCAACACATAGCAACTCTTTTCAAAAAACCACTCTACACAGCTCCTCAAATAGTAAACCAGCTCCCAGCGTGTATCACTATCATAGAGCTATGTGAAGAGCTTTTCTTAGCCGTGCATGTTTAACCACCTTTAGGAAACACTGCTGACTATAGAATCATAGACCGTTCACCAGTGTTTATCAAGATCATTGTTAACTACAAATTACACATCTTAAAACGGGGTTTGTGTGACAGGAGACAACATCTCATTGCCTTCACTGTGTGGCATTCAGCTGTAGTAAAACGCCAGAGTCTAACGTCGACATCTAGCTCTAGAAATGACAGCTGACATCAGCGCTGTCACTTGGTACCGTCCGGCAGACACGAGCGACAGCAACAAATGAGCAAACACAGCCTCGGTGGCTGTGCGGGACATGCCGCTCTGGATACTCACAAGAAACGCGGATAAAATCCCTTGAAGAGCATCTTCTTTCTCCTCGTCACTCTCCTCTTCTTGTAGGACCCCTAAAATGTACGTCCCATACACCTCACGGTCCACTTCCAACGAGTCTAGCCGATCATTTAACCAGCTTTCAAACTCCCCGGCGTCTGTCACGGGCGCAGCCATCTTGGCCCTTTGGGGTCTTTCGGTGGCGCATGGCTGTCCTTTGTCATCGCCTGTGAAAATGATGAAAAAGCGTTACCTACATTTTTCAGCTTTGTAGTGCTAACAACGAATTAGCTAAAAACAAAACAAAACAGGTAACTTAAATAGTATGTTGGTTGTCATTTTTTAACAAGTTAATTTAACAAATTTAACACCTAACTGATTGACTATATCAAATTATTTTCAGCTGTCGAGTGCCAACTCCAAAGAGCTTGTGGATGCTACAGAGTTTCATTCACCCCTCACAGAAATGTTGTAAGTCATGTTTTGTTTCATAACTAACTTTAACTGATTGTTACAATTTATAAAAATAGTTTTTAAATGAAGGACATAATTTTACATTTCCGCAATACACTATTTTTCTAATAAAATCTAATTTACTTGACACATTTGGTTATGTTTTAATTGTCAGTTTGTGTATTAATTCTTATTGAGGCTAAAGGCAGTCAATGTGAGTTCAATTGTTCCTTTAAGTGGTCTTCATTTTCACCTGAAAAGTTTCTAGCTTATTCTTGCATCAACTCCACAGTGAGAGATGTTATGGCATTAATACACCTTGATGAAGCTATGGTGAAAAACAAACTGCATCTCAACGCCTTTGTCTGACCACAGCACCTATTCACATGTATTATTTGCATTTAAAATATTCACATACATTTGGATTGTTACATTCAGTCTCCACTGTGACAAAGACAGCTTGTATTATTTTTGTTCCTTTCTCTGTTTCCACTACACCCTGTGTAAACAGCACCTCTCCCTTTTATCAAATAACCACATATACATATTGTCTATCTCTAATGTACTGCATGCCTGATCTATATTAAAGAAACCGGTGCCTGCTTTGCCTCCTATAGAGTAAATCAGAGAAGTAAAGTTCATGAGCTGCATCCAGCTAATGACAGAGCTTGTCAATTGTACGTTTCAATGGAAATGTTTGTGATAACTTTGTCATGCTGCTAGTCTGGCTTGTTAAGTTAATTCCAGCAGCCAAAATTTCAATCAGTGCTACACGCTCAGCGTTGGCAGTAAAAGAAATGCCCTGGGATCCTGCCATGAATCCCCAAAAGTTCTTGATTGTAAATTAATGATGGATTGTCCCACAGTTGACAGAAGTACTTGTGCGCTCATTCGTAGGCTTCAAGCACTAGGCCTGCCAGTTGAAATGCTAATTTCAAAATAATTAGCTATTATTTTTAAATTCAGTGGGACGCTGGCAGACAAGCCTTTGGCAGAACATATTAATTATCACAACATATCAATTACTGAAAAGTATTTGGTTTCTCCATCTAAGTAGCTCATCTCTGCTTTTGGCCACTGGGTGGAAGTAGAGGACATACATTTGATTACACCTCTCATGATAGAGACAAAGTATGTAGCTGAGTCTTGGATATAGTTGCATGACAGTAGTTTGGCGCTTAGTTAGTACATGATTCATTGCAGATTGCTCCATGCATGTGCATCAGACTCAGTTTGTTAACGTACAGTTGTAAGCAGCGCTGTGGAGCAAGAAAATGCCCTGCCAGATGTTTGTTCGTTCTTTTTCATTTGACACTGGGACAACAGACAACACCTCCCAGCAGTTTGAATATATTAAATAATGTTTCCGTGTGAATGGCTTGATCCTGCTTCCAGAAAACAGTTTTGTGCAAGGAGGGTTATTAGTTACCACCCATACATACACACACACACACACACACATACACACACACACACACCACGTCCCCTAGTTATACCCAAATACTCATGCAAACACACGTGCACACATACAGACATGCTCCCCTTCCTACTGCTCCTACATAATGGTTTCACACGTTGCTGGCCTTGCAGTAATGACGTGTGAGGCTTCAGTGACGCCACCGGGAAGCTACCGTGTGGAACTGTACTCTCTATTTTAGTGCATCAGTTCCTTTCGGGCCAGATAAATTTGCTCAGATTTTTGGCTCACTTTGTACTTGCTACAGGCAACATTCAAACTAACTTTTGTAAAACACCCTTAAACAACTGTGAAACCAGACTGATAAAGTGGCGCACCACATACTGTATAACCGTATATTAATTCTGGCAAATAATTGGTACTTCATCAGAAAATTGACAAAAAATTGTCATGGCGTTTTTGAATCAGCATGCATCAGTGTTGATGCTGATGGACTCAGATTGTATGAAGGGTGTGGCTGTTCTAGTAACAGCAAAAGAAACAAACTTTTCTACGTTAGGATTTTATATTTTAAAATTGGAATTAGGTTTCCATAGTTACAGTTTCACTGATTTCTTTTGGTGCTCACTCGTCTTGTGTTGTTATATTGAGTACAAAACGGTAAAGTACATTAATTTCATATATCCTCACTGCCAAAATAGTGCCCTGTTAATAGAGTGGTGTGCAAGTGAGAAATAAACTGCCATTACAGCAGACTGGCATAGTCATATTTCAAACTGAGGGACCCAGCTAATGCCATTGCGTCTCTTAGTACTGTGTAGCTTTAGGATGCCTGTCCTATTTATATTGAGGGGCTGTGGATTGATGCGAAATGACGAGGGCCGCGAGGCTGCTGAGTGGGTGGCCATCCACATGCTCCGCTCCACAGGCAACCCTCTACTTATATACAGACACACACACACACACACACACACACACACACACACACACACACACACACACACACACACACACACACACACACAGATACACACTTGTCTTCATGTCCCAATGCCACCAGCCTTAGAAAAGCCCTAGAGTCTCAGTGTGCAGTGTCCTCTCTCTGTCAACATATCCTCTATCCCAACATTAATGTGACAGAATATAACCAGAGCTCAGAACAACCAGGCAGCGGAGAGCAATGAAAAACACCATGTTTAACAGGTGTGTTTCCTTATCTTCTCCTTATCTAAGCAGTTTACTAGCTCATCACATGGTAGCTCAACTCATAGTGACGTGGGACGTTTAAGATGTTGCTAATTCTATGGAATAAGTCTGTTAAATTGGCTGCAGTTGAGTTCTTTGGTATGTTGTATGCACATAGATTAGAAAACTAGAAACCAGAACTCTAATTAAAGGAATTCTTCAAGTCTGTCTTTAAGCAATAATCAGGTGTGAATATGAACACTGAAAGTACTTTTTTTTTTTTTTTTGCTGTGACCATTCATCCTGATCCTGTTAAAACAAGCCTTTAAGAGATACCTTCAATAGATGCTTTCTGTTTAAGCGATGGGGGCCAAAATCCACAGTCCTCCATCTGTGCACAAATGTGTGAAAAGGTTTAATTAAAGATGAGGATTTGACCTTTGAAATTTGTGACATTTAATGAATATGTTCCAGTATTTTTAGTTTAGTCCATTACTTATTTTTGTTACTTTCCTTACACTGCAACTGAACAGGGAAGTACTGTCCATTTTTCATCATTTCAGAGCATACTGCAGCTGTATGTCAGTGGTCTGTGTGCGGTGGGTGGACACAACACAAGAGCCAAGTCACTGGTGCTGTTTAAAACAGTAGTATCAATTATGACACTATATGACAGTCCCAAAGGTGCTGTTCAGTGGCAATTGCCCTGCGTTCAAGTTCTTCAGTTGCCACTGAACAACACCTTTTGTGATAAACGTGACCTGGATAACTGAGAATCTGTATTATTAAGCATCATTATTTCTAGTTTTATTTTCATTTGTTTCTCACTACTCGCACACATGTTCTTAAACTTCCTCTAATTCACCTTTTTTGTGCTCCCCTCCTGAGTATGTGTACTCACACATACATTTTGACAGACACAGAAACACTATCTTTCTGTGGTTAGTAGAGATAACAGATAACGCATGAGAGACAGTTTTCATGTTACCGTTATAACAGCCAATAAAGTCAGTAAGAAGATAAGTAATGTTTGGCTACTACTGACCATCAGTGTCAAATGTGTTAAACATTGCTGATTGCTCATCGATCCCACTGAAACAAAAAATTTGTTACCTGGATAAAACTGGGTGCCTTTCGTTAAACTTCACTCACAGAACACAATGGTGAAATCAGAATTTGTCTATCACATAAAGTTTTAGAGAGACAACAGCAATTAAAAAAACAATAGGAAGCTATATATTGAGTATATTGATAGGCACTAAAACCAACCAACCTACTCTACTCTACAAGTACAGAAAACTACATCATTCTAATTAAAACTTTATGTGTTATAACAGAGTGGATGACATTTTTGTCATCAGCAGGTCGATATCCATTAGAATAACATAATTTTGGTAGCAAATATTATGTTGTTCTTCAAGGCACCACTAAGGATACCATATCTTTGTGGTCAAGATTCAATGATTATTAGACAAACCATTTAGCTCTTAACTTAAAGCCATTTGAATAGTTGAAATGTTGTCTTATAGCTAGGCCTTAAAGCAGTGGTTAAGCATTTTGTGAAATGTATGTATTTACTTTGTGGTGGGGAGTTTTGTCTGTACATTAAAGTCTCTATATACAACTTAAGTGCTCGCATGAGACGCCACACTCTGCTCTGCCCATTCCTTCATTTCCCTACTCTGCTGTGCTCTGCTACACTCTGCTACACTCTGCTACACTCTGCCCAGTGCTTCAAGTAATTAAAATTCTCTTATTGGTTAGAAAAGTGAGACTTGCTTCCTTTAGAAACAAAAATCTCTGCAGTGCTGACGGTGCTGTTCAATGAGTTTGGTTTTCAACAGAACCTCTCCACATTAAAATACATTTTGGAGCATATTTCCATAAAAGAAAAACATCAGAAAAACTGTATCTTTAAGTATAATGCTATAGCAAGCACATGGTTAGTTTACCACACAGATTGGGAACCTTGAATGTGGAAGGCACCTTTAGACCAAGTCCCTGACTCAGAATCTGTAATATTTACTAAAAACTACAGTTTGCATTTTTATGAACATATATGTGCTGAACTATGAGATGCTAATTAATTGATTAATTAGCTTATAGGTGGCTTTCATTGCTGTTTGTTCATGCTGTTTGTTTCCCTCTATTTCCAGTTTTTGTGCTAAGCTAACTGTTGCAGCTTCTGGCGAAGGGAAGAGGATGGGAAGTGCTGAGGCGGTGTCAAGTCAAGCATGGCCTTGCTAAATACACAGCTTCCCTTTGTTGCTCGCTGAGTAGCTACAAATGGAAGTATAATTGCTAATACGATTTGATTTAAAATGTTTGATATGCAGTGAAGATGTCAGTGGTGTTCAAGTGTGGTTACATGGCTTTTCTATAGTTATCAGATTAATGACTTTATTGTCTAACTGGGGTCCACTCCTCTGATGGATAAAGAAGGTCTCAGCCATTAAATTAAAGATGTTTTGTTTGACTTGTTTAATGATCTGTACAGAGCTGCTTGGATTTCAGCTTCACTTGCCAAACAGCAGTAATGTGCTACAAACTGGTTCATCAGTTTGTTGGAGCCCTGGAGTCTCTTTGGAAGAGAAAAATTAACTTGAGCTGATAGTCGAGGGAATAATCTGGTTATGTGTAATGAGGGCTCTTATTAGTAGTTATGCGTCTATCAGGTTGAGTGTGCTGGTGGTGGACTTCCCACATCTCCCTCTCAGGAGGCACAGTGCTTTCACTCTGCTCATCTAACTTTTTAGTCTGAATCGTAGGCAATTAAAACCCTGCCATGTGAGTGTGGAAAAAAGGTAATGAATATGGAACACTAACTCAGAGATGTCCGCAGAGACTGCTCAGTGAGTTCTGAGGGTTCCTTTCTCCAAATCATTGGGAAACACAAAGACCATTTGACAGCATTTTTTTTTCTCCCGTCCCTTGCTTGGTGTGCATGTGACTTCCCAAATGGTGGCCCAGTGGTTTTAAAAATGCAAAGCTTATTCTTTCCAGGTTGGTGAACTTCCGTGACCTCTGGCAAGTGAGGAGAAACTTTTTGTCGTGGGTTTGGCGACCTGACTGGCTGACCGTGCCAGCTCTCTCCGCTTCTGAGCAGAGCAGAGTGACGGGAAGTGGGCTGAGTGGATGTGTCTAGACAGCCAAGTGGAGGAGGGCAAATATTTAGCAATGCTGCTTGGGGAGGGGATCCAGGCCTCCTCCCCACACTAAGGCATGCCTCTTAGCCACAGAATCAGGCCATGTCTCCATCCTTCTCCCTGTGCTGCTTCGTACTCTGTATTCAGGGTCACGGATCTCATTTCTTGGATAATATTTCAAGCTGGCCATAGATGGGGAATTAAATTGAAGACCAGGCTTGGTATAGGGCATAAAGGATGGATTCTGGGAGCTTCTCTGAGAGATGATATAAAAAAGGAAATGGATACTGTAGATTTAACTGTTACTTAGGCTGCTTTTAAGGTTCTCTGTACATGAAAAGCTGACTGAGCTGTGTGCTCACTCAAAGAGAAACAGCCTCCACAGCCAGCACTTATTATCCACTGTGGCACGAGTCACCTCATTTTAAAATGAATTGGTATTTTGCTGTTGATAGCTGAATGCAGTTTTCTCCCTCTCCTTTACAAAACAGTGTCAGGGTGATATTTGAGTGAACTATAGGTATTAACATGTGACATCCAGTGTTTTCCTGAACGCGCTGTCAATCCAAGCAAACTCTCATGGATTTCCGTTCCGTCTATACCACATTTGAACAAGTCCATAATCAGATGACTGCCTAACAAGGCTACTCAAATCAGCATAAATATTGACTCAGGCAAATCTGCTCTTGACAGTTTGTGGTGACACCACATTGCCACGCTGACAACAATGCATATTTTTCCATCACTCTTCTGGCAGGATAGTGACACAAAGGGGAAAGTAAAAAAAAAAAAATTGGAGAGACAGTGAGACCGGTCCGGCGAGGCTTATACTCAGTTGTTCATGTTGAATGTTGGTTGATGCTGCAGACTGGCACTGGTGTCGCATCGGATGATGGGCTGATTCAAAACTGCTCTACAGTTAGCTGTCACTCACCCACACATCAGACAGCACGGTGCAGTCTCACGCCACCTGTGTTTCTCGCAGTGTCTGCACGATGATCTGTCTCTCTGGTTTCCTATTCTTCATCTGGTCGCTCTGCTCAGAACCAATGAGGAGCTTTTCTTGTTCTGATGAGAGACAGTTTAACACACACTCATGCATGTTGAAGAGGAAAGCCATCAAAGATTTTTTTCTCTAACAATCAGCAGCCATCAGGGATTAAACCTTTACCTAAATAATAAATATTTCAATCAACAGAAAATGTATCTGTGATAATTTTGATAATAGATTAATCATTTATCAAATGGACGTGCCATGCATGTGCTGGTTTGATCCTCTGAAATGTGAAAATTTGCTTTGCTTGGACTTTTACTGACAGGGATATCTAACTGCAGCACACCAGTGAACACGCATACATCGTGTCTCTAACAGTCCTATTCTACAGACTAAATGATCAGTGTTTAATGCCAAAATAACAGGTCAGGCAATGAATCATCTCTGCAAATTTGCTATGCTGTCTTTGCCAAAATTAATTCAAATTTAGCCCCTCCTGGAATTATTTCTGATACTATAAAGTTTTTTTCATATTCTCTCAAACATTTTGCACTATAAGGTTCAAATAAGAATAAAGCTTGCAGATATTACCAGTCACACCTTTTTTGCCATGTGCAATAATTAAGTTCGAAGTGACTGCTACAAGCTGAGGTAAAAGAAAATTAACCCCCAGCTGCAACAACCCAGCTTCCTCGCAAACATATTAAAATGCTCAATTAACTTTTTTTGTACTAGATTTTCTTGTCAAGCTGAGCCCCACCAATTAATTATTTATTAAGTGACCTTTCACCAATGTAATATCTCCTAATTATTTTATTTTTGACATTCAGTAGAACTACCTGGTAGACCCAGTCTAGTGCTGAGGCCAGCTGAGAATAAAACAAAAAAAGAAAACATTTAAGTGGGATTTTCAGTGAGATTTTGAGAGTACAGTATACATATTTGGTAAATCTTCAGTATATCAAACCTGATGTCCTAATGTCATACACATTGGATACATTTTGGTGGATCTCACTCCTCTCAGATAATGAAAGCATTGTACGTAAAGCCTTGTAGGACTCAAGACCCATCTGCCTACAGTTGTGCTGTTACAGTGTGTGTCATCAGAGTCTACAACAGCAAATTACAGCTTATTAGTACCAATACCAGGAGTGACAACATTTATCAAGGAAAACATCTCCTACTCTCCCTAATTATCCCCCGCAGGGTGCACAGTTATGTGGACCGATATTGATGGCCAGGCAGTCATTAGGAAATCACACTTAAGCTGACGAGAAGAGAATTCAGGGGACATGTCCAACCTGATTGGTTAATTTGATGTGAGTAGAATGACACTGCGTCGAGAGCCAATAAGGTATTTATAGTTTGGGTGAAGATGTGCACACACCCAGCATTAGTTTGTGTGCTTCTATTCGTGAACTCCTGGTAGAGCGTTGCCCATGGGGGCTGGCAGTGCGAGCGAGGCGGGCTGGGATATGAATAGCTGGCTGGGAACAGGTTGCTAGAGGTGGAAAGGGCAGTGAAGTTCATGTGTCAAAGAACAAGAGTGAGTAGCTGATATTCAGATATATCTGTCAATCTTTCCTGGCCTATGAGAGTGAGTGACAAAGGGCACAGGTCAGCCTGGCTTGTCTAAGCTTTTTTGTCTCTGCTCAACAATGGGATCTTGTCTGATACAGATACACTGCCAGTCTGTCACTTTTACTCACTGATATTTTGTCTGTGTGGCCCGAGAACTGTGTGTCGCTGGCTCGTGCTCCTTTAAATGTCTGTGTGTGTGCTTCTCTCATCAGATTGGGATCTCCAGTCAGGTAGAATTGTCCCTGCTGCTGCCCCTTCGTTCATGGCGATACTTCCCTGCTGCCACCTTACACTTCACACTGGTAACATCCCCAGGGACTGACAGATAAAAATCAGTCTAAGTCCCAGAGTCTAAGCTGGGCACTCAGTAGCTCAGCACTCCCTCCGTGTCTGTTCCCAAATGCTGCGATCTCTTAAAAGGACTTTACATCTAAAGTCTGAGACACCTCCCAGCCCACATCTCCCATTGTCAGGTTCCCGACACTATCTACCATTGCACACTAAAACAATTCGCCCCAGGTGTCCACAATCTTTCACCCTTGCACCAGTGGCTTATATCACATCATTTTTCACACTTAGGAACATGCACATAAATCATGCTTTTGTCCTAATTGTTCCAGTAATCAAGTCCAACGTTTCCGTCCTGCCAATTAAAAGGCTTTGATCTCTATCTGTGGAATGGGTGAGGAAAGAAAAGCATCTCTCTTCAGCTGCCTCTTGGCTACCTAAGGCCAAAGTTGTGCTGGCAGAAGATAATCAGCAGTTCTCACACAAACAAGATAAAAAAGTGAGAGAAGGATTTACTCCCATTCTGCCTGTCAGGCAACCCACCGAACAGACAGGGGAATTATTTTGGCAGCAGCACTAATGTGGTGACGGTTGTTGTTTCCTAAACTGATTTCCTTAATCCTCCACTTGTTCCACGCTTTGTAAACATGGGGCTTGATTTTGTAATCTGGGAGGTCCCATTGACGCACAGACACACATGCACACACCGACAGCTTGTCCCTCTAACCTCCTCCTCGTCAGACACTGCCCTAATTAGTCAGAATTAAGACGAATGCCTCGGCCTCCCACAATCAATTGGTATCGAGCGGACCTTCGCTCGCTCATGCCTGGGGGCCTCTCTCATGCAGCAGATCATTTATATCAATCGCTTTTGTTTTTCTTTCCTTCTCCGTTCCCATTTTTCTGTCCACCAAGTGAAAGGCTCGCTCTATTGGTTGGTGTGCAGAATGGACAGCAGGCAAAATCTGGTTGACTGCTAGAGTTGCATTAATGTCACAGGGACACTGGCTTATAGGATACAGGACAAATTCACCTGTCACATGTAAAGGTGTGTTATCATAGAAATTTATATTGCAGTTTTCTGTGTTTTTATGCCATCTCCTTTTACTAACAAGCTTTAGAAGCACCTGTCCCTCTTCCCTGCTATTTGGTCTTCTTGTTGTCTTTCTTTCAGATATCTCCATCTATCTATGTGTGTTATTCTTTTGATCTTTGCTAAGAAGCAGCCACTCAGTCTTGCCCCACATTTGTAAAAAACAAACAAACAAAAAAAACAACAACAACCAAAAAGCAAAACTTAGACATGATTTCTTGGTTTCTGCTGTAGTTTGCTTCTTTATTTTTTCTTTCTGTAATCAGTGCCTATAATCTACTGCTGCAAATGTTTAGAAGATACCAGTGAAATGCTGTTATTCCTGCATTAATCTTCAGTCTACTCAGATGCAGCACCTTAGGGAAATCCATTTATAGGACAAATTAAATTGAGAAAAGGGTAAAAACACACTTTTATTAGTTCCTTTTTCCAAGGTTAATGGTAAAGCAGTGAACTGCCACTTAACAACAAGCATAGATTTACTTTGTCCTCTGTGTGCGTCTCTACACTGAGCGAGTACTTTGGTGTACTCTCAGTAGCACATGAGAACGTTAGATACTGACTGCTTCTACCCTGCAGGCGAGCTCAAACCTCTCAGGTCAGCTGCCTCTTCATGTTGCATGCTTTGTGTGTATGCCTGGCGTATTTTGATGCTGCAGAGACCAGCGATGGCAGTCCTGCATGTATGTGATGCCAAGCTTGGATGGTACACCACAGCACTTTAGCCATCCATGAGCTGGCAGCTGGCTCCTTGGTTAGGGGCCTCTATTCTGTGCAGCAGAGTGTAGCGCTATGCCTTTGGTGTGATCCACTTGGAGCATAGTCCAGAGCTGTAAACCTTGGCTAACTGATTTAAGCTATGTGGCTAAGCTAAAATGAACTTCAGGGTCCATTTTAAGTTTATATGCATCAAATGTGGCAGTGCCAGATGAGCTCTCTGTATCTGCTCGAGTGTCCATTTTTGAGTCTGCATGTGGAGTTTGAAGAGGCTGAGTGAATTTTTTTGGGGGCATGCTGAGTCCCCATGTTCCTGACTCGCCCCACACCCTGGCTATTCTGGCATAACGGCCCTCAGTCTTTTACCCACATGCTCCATTGTCCTCTGTTTTTTTGCCACCTGCTTTTTTGAGAAAAATGTGCCTTTTCATTTCCTTCAAATACTGCTGGAGAGAGCCCTCATCTGTACAAACAAAATATGTTCTGTATTTCTGCTTTGAACTCTGGGTTATAGGGGATATAGAAGAGAGAAAGCGGTAGGAGGGAAGTTGTTCTATAGCATCTTCATGGATTAATGGGAGGAAAAGTGGAAGTATTAATCCTCCTCTGTCATTCTGCACTGCAGAGTATTGGATATGACAAATACAAAGTGCCATAAAAATATTTACCAGTATATGTTTTTACAATGTTGTCTATTGACCTACTGTTTATTATGAGGTCTATAATGAGTCCCAGAGGAGAGACAAACTATCCTGCTACATTTGTGTGTGTGCATATTGCTTGATTGGGTGTAGTGATTGGCAAACATGTATCTGTATTTCTGCTTAATTTGCCATTGTGAATACTACTGAGGAAAGTGGCCTAAGTTTGTCTTGTTCCGTAGCTCCCTGCTGTGCTAGCATTACTACACCACTTGGGCTATAAGCAATCAGAATGAGAGAGAGATACAGGAACCTAAAGGAACAGGGACTGCAGCATCATGTTTTAAGTGAAGCGCACATAAGGCGATGCTGATGGAGAAGAATGTGGTAAAGCGAGACAAATGCCTGGACCAAGACGTTTTTCACCAATCTGAAAGATGGCTCTCATGAGGCCTCTTCAGGGGAGACTCAAATGTGGCTAACTTGAACTCCTGCCAAGCTCGCTGGCAGTTTGAGTATTTGCAGATGCCACAGATAGTAGCACTGATGTGGCATGTACACTGTAAAGAAGCACAGAAAAAATAATACTCAATAGTTATCCTTCATGAGTTCTAAATGTATAATGTATAAAGGCATCCTTTACGTTTCATGTTATCATGGGGATTAACAAAGTGTGCATTTGACGATAATAACTTATCATTGAAATACTAATAAGTCTAAATCATTTAGTCAAATGTTATGTACAAGTCAATATATTGCTTTTCTGCAGCATCAAAATGAAAAATAAACTGGGCATGAAACTGTATATTTCTTTAATATTGTACCAGCAGGTCCTTTGTGTCTTCTATTTACCTGCTCTGAGGAGGGTGAAGCAGCCATATTTCATTGTATATTACAGTGAAACCTCTACATGCTGCTCTGTGCTCTTTTTTTTTATTATTATTATTTTTTGGTACTCAGTAGTTACGTTTCAGTCCTCCTACCTGAAGTTGCTCCTCCTGCAGCTGAGAATGCAGCACATTCAGAGAGAAAGAAGCAGAAGACACCCTGTTCCCCCCTAGCTTCATGATGTATTCACAACCAGAACATGTTGTTTTGAGATCCGCATGACAGATTCTTATTAGCCTAGATCCTGAATAATCAGTTGTTGCAGGGGCTCCCAGAAGCAGCCTATAGGGTCACAGAGACATGCCCTGGGAATCTTGTGGGCCTGGCTGGGGGGTGTGAGGGTGCTGTTTTACTGCTGCATCTGTCTATCAGGAGATTTGTGTGGATGCTAGGGGCACAGAGTGGAGACGGTGTCAGGGCGATACCCTTGACACTGATGTGATTGAGTAGACAGCCGCAACCCACTCCTTTCTTTACCCACCACATCTCTGTCCCCCTACATCTCTACATGCTCCTTCTTACACAACAGCACCCTGGGAGTGAGCTATCACTTAAACAGCGCCGGTTATTATACCTAAGCACATCCTAGTAATTTATGCATGATTGCCTGGCAATCTGAGGCCATTCATCATCCTCTTTCCTATCTTTCTTTTTTTAATCTGTCGGTGTCTTGTTCCTCTGGACTTTAATCTGTAGGGCTATTAAGAATGCCTGTGTAATAATGGCTTAGCTCAGGTGACAGCATGACATTGGCGTTGTCATTGCCATGCAGTTTTGAGATCCTGGAGGACCAGACTGGCTTTTACAGCTAAGAAGCTGTTAAGACCAACCATTGCTTTGTTGGTGCAAGACCTCTAGTCGTGTCAGGCAGATGAGAAGAGCTCTGTCTGTGTGAATTGCATCAGATGCAGCTGATCCATGTGTCTGTATGCAAACTCTTTTATTCCTAAAATTTAAACATATGCATTTGCATAAACACCGATTCTTCTTTGGTACTTTTGTTTTTTAGCCATGTGTATTGATGTGGATCATACAAGCTTGGTAATTATCGAAAACAGATTACTCTTTTTTAGGGGTGTAATGATCTTCCAAATCCAGGGTTCACTTCAGCCCAAGATTTTTGAGCAATGTTGTTTTTGTGTATGTGTGTTTATGTGTGTCGTTGTATGTTGACTTGAATGTGCCTGGTAGCGTCTGCAGTTTCAGAGTTATGATCCATCTTGAGCTAATTAAACTAGCCTAACTAGCTTTTTTGATCTCAGTCCAAAACAATTACACCCCTACTGTAAATACATTTAGTGATTCAATTACATACAAAGTAGAAGGGAACTAGTGGTTATTGACAATATGTTGTGCCATTGCAATGGGATGCATATTTATTTCTGATAATCAGTGAAGATTACTTTATTATTTGTGGAGGAACATGTTTATTGCTGTGTCTTTTATGTTTATATTTCACAATAAGGTAGTACTTCAAAGATGTGGCACCAATACAGAAACCAGGCCTGCTTAAATGTGATGTACAAACACCTTTGTCACATGTCTACATGCTTCTTTGCCTGTGTGTTTTCATGTCTGCTAGCACACACCATGAAATATTCAGCATGAGACTTAGGTGTTAACAGCAGCAGCACAGGCTGACCCTTCTGTTGTGGAGTTATCCATCTGTGACTTTAAGGCATTGCGAATGGATGCTGACCTTGCTCCATGTTCTCTATCAGTTCCATTCAGGATCTATCAACCCAGGGATGTATCTTGATTTACCCACCTGTCCCCCCTCCACTTCTTGCTTGTAGAACAGAGCTCCAGAGTGCACCTTGTACCATTGCATTGTAATCTGCCTGGGCTCAGTGGAGGCTAAATTAGGAACTGAACAGCACGGGCAACAATGAGACAACAGAAGGCAACAGCTTAACAGACAATCAGAGAGACAAATGGGCCAAAGATAGTGACCTTGGATTATCTGTATGGTACTTATCTAAAGTATCATACAGTACTTTACTTATCTAAATGGTCTACTTTCTACTTTCAAACATTTTATTTTGTGAAGATAACAATATTTTGCATGATATAACATTAGTTAAATTATTCCTCAACTGCCTAAAATACTTTTTTTCTATTACTCATTGTGATACCATGAGTATTGTGAATATTTCCATTAAGGACCTTGCATTGTCAGTTTTAGAGAAATGAATAGTTGGGGGTACTTCTACCTTTTGGATTTTGTACTAGGTTCTTGTACTGTTCTTAAAGGAACTGTTTTTTTGGGGCAGTAATTTCTGGTGGAGAATTAGAAAACAGTATTAACACTTCCAAAATATTCTTAATTGGAAAGTTGTCATGGTTACCAACACCACCTTACAAAAGTATGTCAAACTACGTTGGTTATGTGAAACTAAACTCCAAAATTTAAGGGAACACATAATCATCACAGTATAACACAAAGTCAGTTAAAGTTCAGGGATATCAAGAGATACTTAAAGATCAACCATTACACCAGGAGAGCTGGACAGGCCTGTAGAAAGGCAACAACCCAGCAGCAGTTGTCTGCTCCTTTGTGCAAGGAGGAACAGGAGGAGCCCAGCGAGAGCCCTACGAAATGACTGCCAGCAGACTACTGGTGTGCATGTTTCTCAACAAACTGTCAGAAACAGACTCCACCAGAGTGACATGAGGGCATCTAGTCCTCTAGCATGACACATGCTCACAGCCCAGCACTGTGCAGTAATTATGAGTCGTTAGAAATGTCACATTACTTATGTGAATGAGTGACTACATTTCACTTGAAATGACTTAGTTGTTTGAAATAGTAAGTAAGTCTGAGTAATCTATACTAAATCACAAGTACATTCAAAGTAAATTATAAAGTTATTCAAACTCAGGTGTAAGTGTACTACACTAAATGAGCTTTTGTTAGTACAAAATATAAACTATTATTCCTAGTTCACTTAGCTAAGTTTTTTTAAGCCAATCAGTTTTTAGTAAGGTTAACTAATTAGAATTTATTGTGTTATATGAGCCTGGTTTCAGTTTTACAATTTTAATTTCAGTGGGATTTGGAATAAAATCCTTAATGGTTTGATGATTTTGGCTATTTTTGACCATTGTTTATGTCAGTTTTTTTTCTGAACAAATGATACACAGTACATTTGTAGATCTACAGTAATAAGTAAGATTTCCAACTTAATTATTCGTTCTTCAAGGTCCAGTGTGTGATTTTAGTGTTACCTTAATTTTTTTGAGCAGTGTAATAATCAACTGCTGTAGTGGCTTGTTACTCAATGTATTACTGCACTGTGCCTGCAGAGCTCCTCTTCTTTGTTCTTATCTTTTCCTCACTTATTTATTGCTTCTTCTTTTGTTTACCTCTTTTCTCTTCAGTCTAAATATTATCTCAATCATGTTTGTCAAAATTTCTTGTCAGGGACTGTGTGCTGACACAGATGGTTAGGGTTATGTTAAGAACACCCAGATGGCATTCAGAAATATATGAGTCATATTTCAGTTGATGTGTTACAGTAGAGCGCTGCAGTCTCTATTTACCCTGGTGTGGCAGTGAAGACAGATTTACAAAGTGAAGTGAGGCTGTTAACACTTTTTTCCTAAAACTTTTTTCATACGCATCCCTGTATTATATACCTGATCACTTAAAGAATGCTATCTCATGGGTCTGCAAACATTCCTGCTAAGAAGTAATCTACCTTGTTGGATTTGTTTCTTATTTAATTGTCCTTACGTGCACCTGTGTGTCCTCATTTGCTTCTGTTTGTCTGGGTCTGGGCGTGTTTTTTTGGTTTGCACCACCAAGCATTTTATCGACACTCACAGCAGCAGTCAGTGCATTGATTTCCCATTGGTCAATGCTGGTTGAGTTTACAGAAGGAGGTGCAGAGGTAAAATGTCTGTTTTCTTTCTCTTTTTCCATCTGCAGTTGTCACACCATTCTTTACTTTTTCTTTAAAAAATAGCAAGAAACTTTGCCAATCTTGATGAATGTGACCTTTTCCTGCAGTAGTCCACTTTAAGACATTTGGTCTTAAACATAAAAATTTAACAACATAGGGTCACAGATTTGATGTACATATACTATGAATTTCTGTGCCACACTGAAACAGGAGTCTTTCAGTGATTTTATTTATTTTAATGTTTTAGTTTTTTTTTTACAATGCAATAATTGTTTTCTTGTGAATACAGACACAAATAACCATTTTCAGGAATACACAGATATACAGTATATATATATATATTTATATATACTGTATATGTATATATTGTATGTATATGTTTTTTCTTCACACATACTTCTCTAAATGTACATTTTAAAGACTTTAGTTTGGCTCTATTATTTTTACACTTTTACACAAACTCTGGGCCACAGTTCAGAGGTATGAAAGTATCATGACAACCACCAAGGCTGAGGTTTGAAGCTTAGAGATGTGTCAGTTGAGGCATACGCGCTAGCAAACATAATGTACCTCTGATTAATTTATGACCCTGTCATTTTCTCAGAATAATAACTTTACAAATGCCAAGACAGAATTCAGGAGTGCATTTTTCATTGATTTTATTGATTCTGTAATTCTATAAGGATGTTATAGATTTTCACATTGATTTCAGTACCGCCAGAATTTGTTTTCACTCAGCATTAAGCAGTTATTAGCAGAGATGCATCTTTAGGCATTTCATGAATGCCCATAACTGTAACTAGAAACAACTAATAGGGCTGCTTGATTCTGGGTAAAATATAAATCAAATTTTTTTTACTCAGAAATGCTCAGAAGTCAGTACTCTTAAGCAATAGCCCTTTTGTTTATATATTTCTCCTTTTATTATAATTTTCCATTTTGCAGTCTATGTTGTCTTTATGAAGACAGAACATACAATATGATCATCATTGAATTTCAAACTATGATAAACCTTTATGGTTTTCTATAGGTGATAGCACAACACAGCTGCTGTGATAAACCTGTGTTTTGGTTCATTTTATCATGACTGTAAAAATATAGCGTTTGTCTACAGTACGAACTTAGTTTTCCTGTATGGTGATTTATCTCTCCTTCACTGCTCTCATTTGTTTTGTCTTCACTGCGTCTCTCTTTTTTCCAGTAACACACAAAATCTTATTCTGCAGTTCAAAACTGTAGAAAACTTTTAAGTCAGCTGTCGATAATTACAAACATTAAATGGAACATAGATGGATTCACAAGTGAATTTTATATTTCAACTAGAGATGCGGTCGGGGGGATAGGGATTTCACATTTCACAGTAGTTTGCCACCTACTGTATCACAGTTTTGTCATTTGCTTATACAGCTCAAGGAGAAAAGGGGAGCACTTGGTTTCCAGCAGTGAATCTCATTGCTAATACATAAGAATGAGAGTCTGAATCTGTCTGAATCACATGAGTCTGAGTCACATCTAAAAACTGTTGATCATGCAGCCCTAACAACTAATAGTAAATGCAAATGGAGGACAGCCACAAGTTTTATTTGGACACTCAAATGCACAAGGCCAGAGGGCAGAAGTGTTTTTCAGCACTGTTGAGTTTTGGCTCCTTGCTAGTGTTGCTGCCCTTAGAGCATGGCAGCTCCTCAGAGGCCATCGCTGTGTGTTCCGTCATCTTCTCACATGGAAGACCAAGCCTACTGGATGTGCATGCCTGTTATTTGGGCCTATGACAATTCAGTGTGACATTTTTCTTTCATCTGTGTTTCTTCTTGTCCACGGTCTTTCATCAAACTTTCTCTTTCTTTCTCTTTCTCTCCCACAGAGCCTTGTGCCATCACCTGAGGCCCTCCCGCTTTAAACAGTGAAAAAAGGTTAGGAAGACAGGGTTGGAGGTTGCAGGAATACTGTATTTTGAGTTTTTTTATGTATGCAGATCTACTTTTTTTGCCATTACAGTAGGCTACAGCTGGCATAACCTTTGTTGATGCATGAGCAGTTTTGGTTTTGGCAGACATTAATAGTTGTGGTTGCAGGTTGTAGAAATTGAAAAGTTAAGAGGCTCTATGTCACAGCCCGTCTGATCGCACATATTCTCTCTTTGTAACAAACGCTTGATGCCTGCTCTCTTCTTTGGACAGAGCCAGCAGGGAAGGGCTGGCAGACAGCAGTGTTTGGGGCTAAGATAGAAGACAGAGCAGGAAAGAGGTGGGAAAGAAGACATGCTGTAATCACAGAGATAGAAAGATGATATCAGTCATGGCGTCTGGTGCCTAGTAGCGGATGGAGGGCTGACGATCTTTAGTGTTACAGCTGGAGCTACCCTGTGTCTCCTTAGTCTTACAGGAGAATCAGTCTCTACATGCTGTAAATGCACTCAAACTCAATCCTCCTTCCCATCGTCTTTGAACCCAGTGTTGCAGGTACATTATATTTATTTTCCTTTAAACACTCACAACACATCAGAATGAAATAAGTGCCATTAGAGGCAGGAGCCACAGTGTGAAAATACAAAAGATCGTTGTTGATGTGATATATCCAGGAAAATCATTGCTCAGCTGACAGCTATAGAACTTAGCACATTAGCATCACTTGATGTGACACAAAGATGTGACAGATTAAAAAATTAGGATTCAAATTATATGATTTCGAGTTTTTATTTTTGTGCAACAAAATGACATCTGCATTCACTGCATGTGCCATAACAGACAATGTAGTCCCATGTCTTTTCTTCTCAGTCTCAGGGAAGCAGGGAAATAAAAAGGAATTTGATTTCAGGCAGGTGTTTTACTCAAGAACCTCTATGGTCCCCTCCTGACAGTGCTACTTCAAAACCTCCCCATAAAAAGTGAGGTGGGGCTGTCACCAGCAATCCCTACTGATGTGTCAGAGAGCTTCAGACTTTTAAGTATTTATTTATTCATCCATATCTGTTTGTTTGCATATTTCATACTCTACTTTCCCTCTGTGGGGCTGTGGGCAACCTCCATAATCAGCGAGTTCATCATGAATTTAGTAATTTCTCAAAAGATGGTTGTTTAGTTCTCATGTGTTGTCGCTTGCCTCCCCCTGTGACTTTATAGGAAAAACACGTACCAGTACTGTTACTGTAAATCTACTAAAGCACAATGACACAATTTTCCTTCAGAAAATGTAGTCTTTTTCTGGCTTTTATGATTACATTTTGATTGGTTGGTTTGACGGATAGGCCTTTGGTGCCAGCCAGCCTCATTTTATCTTTCTCTGATTGACTGAGCGTAGTAATTAATCACCAACACTGTACTTACAAGATTATTAATATCTTAATAATAGACTGTTAATTCTTGGATTGGAGAAGGGATATCATGCTTATTTCTTCTGTATATCATATCTCTGGCTGCTGGATATTGACTGTCTGGATCATATTTTATCAAGCTTTCAGTATGCTTTTTCCTCACTTAAAATTACACCTGGTGCTTACACTATTCCCAGCACAGATAGATTTTCATTTTTTTAGTTAAATATATCTGTTTTTTTGAATTGCCACACAAAATTTTGATTTGAGTCAAAAGATTAGTTTCCTCTCACTCAGTCTTCCTTTCCGTTTTCATGCATCAAAACATCCTGATGGTTTGACAGGACGGGCCCTAGAAGCTTGCTGTCTCCCTCCAGACCCTCCAGAGTCTCTGCTCCCTCATTGAACTGTTATCTGCCCCATTTCTGAGCTTTTCCATGGCAACAAGGAGCCAGCGAGCGTATGAGTGAAAAGAGTGAGGTCTCCAGTGCAAGCAGCATCTTGTCTCAGACAGCTGTCTGCTAAAAAGACAAAGGAAAAAGAAAAAAAAACAGAGGAAAAGGAAAGTTTGGGAAAGTTGTTTTTCCCCTCTTTAGTGTGAAAAACAACTTAAATTGATGCAATTCAATGCACAATGATCTGCTGCATTCAGCTAAGGCCTTTGACCATTCTCAGTTTTCAGTTTGGGCCGTGGGCCTCTGGCCTGCTTTAAAAGAACTCACGTTATTGACAGCACTGTGCTGATGAACACAAAACAGTGATTGGTTTATAAGCAATCTGTTCACTTGACGGAAGCTGCAACTACTGACTGACAGTACTCAAAGTTTAATCCATGGGACCCCCTCAGTGGAAGTAACCCACATTTCAATGTATTTTAGGCTTAATGTCAGATGTAAGGCCTTGCCAAAACATATGGGTCTCTCCACCCAACATGCATCAAATAGTGCCTGGTTCCCTGGAAAGCTAACATGTACATTTGATTCTTTCTTACACAGGAGCTCCTTTTCACAATCCTTAGCCAGATTCTTCACTTGGATGTTGAGCGACAAGACGACTTTAAAGTTGGGTTTTGCCTGCGTCTTCCATAGGATTACACTAGAATCCCAATGGCTTTAAACAGTCACACTCTGCCACTCAAAGCCAGGCATTTTCGTTTGGAGCATTTATTAAAGGTTCTTGGGAGTGTGTGGTGACAAGTGAACCGTTTTGTAGAAACGAAATGAGGGATAGAGAAGAACAGAACTCAGCAACAAGGGTTTTCTTTTTTAAAAGTTTCTGTCTCAAGACTTTCATAGCCTTTGTCTCTCTGTTTAGAAATACAGTCACAAACATAGCCCAGGGACACACTGGCCCTGAGGACTGGGAAGGAACAAGCAGTCAAAGGCAATCTGTGAGGGGTGATAACCATGATTTTGTAGGAATGTTTTCCTATTAAGATTAGTATTTGGGAAAGATACAGTGTCCTTTTAGTGCCTGTGAAATGTTGATGGAAGTGCTTGGTTTTTCCTTCCCAAATCCAACATAATCAAGAGAGGGGAGAGGGCAGGTCACTGCATGAATACAGAGTAGGTGCATCATGTTATTTTATTAAGGGGAAGGACAGTGGGCCTATTAACCACAACAGTCTAGTGATGCTTTAAAAGTGGGAGCCTAATCCTAGACATTATTTGGAAGCTCAGGTCACTAAAAACAGAAACAGAAGTACCTTGAACAGGAATAACATGAAAAAACGAAACAAAATTTCTCTTGAAACATTTGAAACACTTCTCTTGTATTTTTCCACCATGTTATACTAAGAAAAGTCTGGTCTTATACATTTTATGTCACTTTTTGTACTGTCCAATCTTGTGCATAATATTGATAATAATAATAATAATTGCTACTTTATTATTCTCTTTGGGGAAATTCTTGTGGACAGGCAGCTGGATTTAAAGCACCAGGGGTTCAGCGTTTTGTTACATGACATTACCATGCCACTCTTCATCACTGTCATGTGTATGTCCGAATGAAGCCACGAGGAACAGAAAGCAATCGCTTTAGCAGATTGATAAAGCCAGTCACTGTTACCTATCCTATGTCTGTAAAAGGTGTAAATCTATTTACACTAGCTTTTCTCTAGCAGTGTCTGTCTGCTGGTGGGTTGAACAGGCAGTGCTAAAAATGCAGCAGTCAAAAAAACGACATGAGAGCAGTGATATGGAACCAGTGCAGTAAAGTTGCAGACTGGACGTATAATGTTAGTTCCATAAAAGTGAAGAAGCTGTATTTTCAGATTTTAATTCTCTATAGGTTTAATAGAGTGAGTGATCCCTTCCACATTGTTTTCACATTATAATTTAATATTGTAAAAAAAAAAAATTGTCAAAAGAACAGTAGCCACTGTGTTGTCTATTCACCAATCTGACAGCATCTATCACCTTGCAAGAATAAACGAACAAAGAGGGAGGATGCACAGCAACATCGTTTTCCTCAGTGTAATCAACCTTCTCCAGGATGTAAAAATAGAGAAGCACACTCCTGCAAACTGGCTTCTCTGTCAGCTTTACAGTGCTTATCTATTCCTTCTGTCACTTCCAGTTCATTTATGAAATGGTTGGTGAGAGTATGGATCCAGTTCATGACAATCCATCATTTATGACAAGTACACACAGTAATCTATTTTAAACAGCAGGGTATGAAGCTGATGATGCATGGCAGAAGAGGGTACACAGTACATACTTAGGCATGCATATTGATAATCAATTTTCTTCATTTTAACCACTGCAGGAACAAATTAATCTTTTCAAGAGTGATTTTGTGTTGCAATCTTTGAACTTGGTGAATAATATGCATTGTGATTTTCTATATTGACACCACTCATTGTGTGGAATACTGGAAAACAGGGAAGGGCTAAATTGAAATGGGACGGTGGAGTGCATTTTGTTGGCGTCAATCTGATTAGTCAGAACACAATTGATTGCACATAGTACTGAAATAAGTAAGGAAGCAACCCTTTATCTGATGACATTTCTCTCACGTTATCAGATGCATGTGCAACTGTGTCATTTCTGTTGGGAAACAGAATCTATATCAACTGTATGCAATTAATAATATTATCTCCAGCATGATCCTTAGATTCAGTTCCCTGTCCTCTAAGCCACCACTCCTTCCTACCCCATTTGGTCTCCCTGTCTGCTTCTTTTTCCTAGTATCCCATCATCACCCTCTGATTCCCGTACTCTCTGTGGCACTAAGCCCATGAATTCCAGTCCATTCTTTGTAGATATCTGTGCTCTTTCTTCTTGCTCCGAGACCCTGTTGCTACAATTTCAATCTGCCTGCTGGTTTGAAGGAGCTGCCAGGTGCTTCTGGCTCAACCATATGTCCTCTGACACTCTGTCTTGGGGATGGGGGTAGCAGGGGAAGGGGGGGTTAAAGATGAGGCTATCTTGGAGCTACCTCTGAGAACTACTCTCCCTGAAACTCTGTTGGCGGACATGTGGCAAAAACACAACCCACCAAAACTAAACCCCATGCCTAATTCCTCTTTGCATTAGCCCTGAGCGAGGTTCAGATATAGGGATGGCAGTGAGTTTTTCATTGGGTCCCCATGGGGTCAGAAAAACAGATCCTGTTTCAGTGAGCCAGCTGGCTTGGTGTGGCGCAGTGACCGCATCGCCATCTTCAGCTCAGAGTCTGTCAGTCAGTCACAGTCTGCTGGTCTGTGGCTCCTATGGTCAGGCAGGAGTTCATTCTTTCTTGTGTTTTTGTCTGAATGTTTGTCTGACTGCCAGAAACTTCTTTCAACTCTGAAACTTCAGTCTGCGTCTGCTTCTCTGTTTCTGATCCAAGGCTATGATTTTGCTTTGAACTGGTCACACCATCAGTCCAGCTGCTCTTCCTGCCTTCAGGTAAGGTCTGTAAGTCCAGTGATAGTGCTGCTTGCACAAAGGCACAGTAAAACACGCGTGCACATGCACTCATACGTGAACACATGCATCTATACACACATTCGATTTCCAAATCACTTGACTGCAAAGTAGCAGCATAAACAACGGTTTAAAGTCCATTTTGACGTGTATCCTAAAACTCTTCAGCCCAAGACACAGTCTGTTGTTTATAATTAACAGAACAAATACTGCAACAGCAGGGGTTCTTATGCTGAGACTGACATGTAGGATAAGCTGTCCCTTGTTAAGTATTTGTTTTGCCATTTGTCGTTTTGCAGCAGCAGACGCACATTCTCCCAGAGGTCCATGCTGCCCAGCAGTGTCTGAAGTAAGGAGGACTGCAGGATGTATTGTGACAGACTTTAAATGTGAGGAAGAGGAGCCCTCATCACCCATCACCTCTGTGAGATGAAAGGCCCCGAAAGCAGCTTGCCACCCTGCTGGACATAGCTCAGCTGTTATAAGAAGTGTTTGACAGGAGTGGCAGGTACTTGACCTTCTCTCTGGCTTTTTCTCTCTCACTTCTTCTCTTCTCCTCTCTCTTTTTTGTCTCACTCTGGGTACTTGCTCTGTGTCATTGCTTCACAACAGGCTGACTACTTTCACCCTCCAGCCTCTTGGGTGTTGTCAGGGAGCTAAAAGTCCCAGTATGCTGTATGAAGTTTACATTTGTTGTTTGTTTATTCCCTCTCTTTTTGAATAATACAATGAAGGAAGACTTGTGCTTGTGTTTATCTTGTTGCTGTCTTGCACGCCGTGCCATATTACTGCAAAGGTTAAGGGCCGAGGTCTCAGGTAACGGCAGAAAGAGGGAGACGAGAGGTTGCATTGCTGGTTAGCGGATAAGTAAAAGCAAATACGGTAGGGCTCAGATTACACAAACGCATGTGAAGCTGCATGAAGATTATGACACTGCAATAACATCCCAAATTGATGTTATTGCAATGTCATAATCTGTAAGGGAGCCTTACAGAGGCGAACATGGTAGGTTGCCTACTGAATTCTGGGCTTACATCTGCATGTCTGGGTGGGGTAGGCCATTGAATTTTTAACAGCCTTGATGCACATTTCCATTACTCCAGCAGACAGTGTCCCATGTATTCATCTCTCCTAACAATGGCGAAATGTCAGCATACTTTCAGGCTGCTCTAAATTAAACATTAATTCCCTCTGAGTATACAGCTATAGAGCTGCACTTCCCATCCCTTCCCACACAATTTTTTTATTTTCATATAGAGGGCTTTGGCCTTGGACCAGATGGTAAAGGTGCAGAGTATTTATTTATTTTTTGTTTTGTAATACCATTTCGCGCACTTCGATGATAATATCCACATGTCCCAGGCCTTGATATGGGAAATGGCCAAGAAAGTTGAAGACTTAAGATGGTGAGGAGGATATTTTATTAATGGGAACTATTAATATTCCATCGCAGTGGGACAATGGTGTGTTTCTTTTTCAGAAGCATAATGAATAACTGAGTGCCTCCATGGTACCCGATTCCTCAGCATGAATATTCAGGCGCTGGTGGTGTATCATGGGAGTGGTGAGAGCCTCTTCTCTACCCTGTAGTGGATCACACCCGAACATTTTGTCTCACCTTACCATTCATCTCTATTTCTTTCCTTGCACACTCAGGCATGCAACCAGTAACATCTGGGGACCAGCTCCTATAGATCTGATGCTTGGCTCTCAATAACAGACCTCCACAGAGGCTGGATTGATTGATTACACTACTGTGGCTTTGTGTGGGTTTTTAATTGATTGATTAATTGTGGGCCTGGGCTGAGATGTGATTGATTATGAGTAGTCAGCAGTGGGTTGGAGCTGGGCTGTCAAAGCCCACAGGGTGAGAGGTGAGTTCATGTGGCTCCTGTAATATGCTTGTCCTTTTATCCAAGAATCCCACTTTCATCTCTGATGCCCAGTACAGCCACATTTTGTCCTTGCCTTGGTCACTTCTCTGGAGCTCTTTTTCTCCCTAGTTTCAGTGCATATGTGTCTGTGTTCGCATGTGCTGTTGCCTGCAGCTCTGTATGTCCTGTTCTTGCCAGGGGAGTGTTCAATAATGTCAGGGCTGTGGCATTCAGCAGATACAACAAAGTCCTTCTTACAAACCTCAAAGACTTATCTCTCATAGAGCCCATTCAAAGAAAAAGAAACATTTCAAAGATAAAGAGAAGAGGAACAAAAGAGGCAAAGAAAAGATAGAGAATGCGACAGCGAGCAGTGAAAAAGGCAAAAGTGACCCCAATCCAGAAACCCCATTCAGATATGACAGTGAATAAGAATGAAAGGCAGAAAGAAATTACCTATTTGATAACAGGACCAGGAAGAGCAGGAAGACAGTTACACAGAGTGACAAACATTTCAACAGTAGGCGTGTCACAACAAATGATGTATGTCCCACTAGGCCATTAAATAACAAAAATCTATGCTTATTTAGATTTGTAATTCTAGCAGGCTGGGGTTGGGTGTCAGTTTGAACACTATGACCCAGACACAAAGCCTAGACGCATCAGTGTTATTTCAAGATGTATGACTGATGATGAATGAACTGACAACACAAACAAACAGGGAACAAATGTGCCAGCAAGAACAAACAAGCAAATAAATAATCGAATGACCAATAAATTTATGAATAGAATGAATTAATGAATAGACTACAGACTCTAGCACTGGGATGGAAAAACTGACCAGGTATTATGTTTCACAAGTGAAATACAGAAGGAGTTGGGAGGGCACACATTTTGTGTTTTGCTAATAAATGTAATAAAGCAGCTGTATGCACTGTAGATTCAATATTAGACTTTAGGTAATAGAAAAGCTGAATACATGTTTAAATTGCATGTTAAAGACTCTGTTTTACGTAATAGTTAAAAAAATATTGTAATTTTTGCACTGTCAACATGACACAAGATATAATTTTATCAGAAACACATGGTATCATCCCAAATTAAATATTGTGCTGTTTTTGCCTTTCTTTGTATTTTGAAACGTCATCATGCATTTGTTTGTTTGTTTCTTGCATCTTTGCATTTGGATCTACTGCTAAATGGGAGATTAAAACTGAAAAATTACCACTCAGTCACTCAAATGTCCCAGTGTGTGGGTTTTGGTTGATAAACCCTTCTGATATTAACCTCACTGTTAAAGTAGTGTGAACAAACTCAAAGGGAATGTCATCCAGAAGAAAACACATCTTTAATTTATTAATCAGATTAAGCATTTACAGTATAATATAAAGTGCCAAGGCCATGCATTGAAGAGGGACAATTGTGCACATGCTGCAAAAGACGCAGACCTGAAAGGAGATGGACTGACTATTTATTGGATAAATAACATGAAGAATAATTCATGATATGCTTAAGAATAAAATTTGGGCTTTCACTTGGAGAGAAACAAAAGGTTCACAGCGGTTCCTGTGCTGACTGCTCTCCTCTTCTGGACAGTTCAGGAAGAGATGTGTGAGTGGGCTGCACATCATATCAGGTCGATGGTGTTATGAAGGTGGCACCATTATATATTTAAAAAAAGTCTTTTAAAATCTGCCATAATTTATCTTATATAATATAAAAATAACAATGTATTAAATGTGATCCGCTTCCTTTGGCTTTACAAGGCTTTATAGTGAGCAGCTGATGAAGGAATTTCTGTGGCTCTCTGTGCTTTACATGTATTTAGGTGATAGAATATCACATGGCTGATGACAGTCCTGACCCACTCTTGGACCCCTCTCTTTCATAGAGTTTTCACTTTGTCACTGTAGCTTTATTGTAACGTGCTTGGACACAGCAGACAAGAAAGGTCCTGTCAAGAGTTACAATTCAATTCAACACCATCAGTACGTAGCCTCAGGTCTGAGCTCTGATGAACATGCTGCTTAAATTAAATCAGTATCTGACTAGGATGATGACAGTCTCTGCTTTAATTCCCTCATTCAGTGTTCTGAGTTGTGCTAACCTGTGTAGAGTTCTCATCAACATGTTTTATGGTCTAAATTGTGGTCAAACTTTCTTGATTACAGTTGTGTTGCACCTCTCATGTGATACGAGATAGTCAGCATCAGGAATTAGTAGTGCAGATTTTTTGCATCAGTAATTTTTTTCCTCCATTGTTGTCACTGCTTACGCTGTAAAAATGATATATAAGTGGGCCTGTTGGCCATTTGTCACCTGGTGGTCATTTATCACATTTGTTCATGGGTTTTCAAAGCTGTCTAACTATGATTAGTTTACTTTATTAGTTTTCATAGGAATTGGTACAAGAAGTACCAGGACTTAAGTACAGTAAACGCATTAATGCCAAAATGTAGATACTTCATAACGAGTAACGCCATTTAAAGTATTATTAGTAAAATATAAGTAGTAGCAAAAGTAAAAGTACAAGCAATACTGTAGAATACAGTACTACAAAGCAACTACATTTGTCAAGTAAATGGAGTCACCATAACTGTACTATGTTTTCCTCTGAAATGTATGAACAACAACATGTGTAATATAGTACTGTTCATGAGTAAACGTACTTTGCACCACTGTTCATCTGTATCTTTGTTCTGAACTTGTCCTAACAACAACTTAAGACAAGTGTGAGTGAAGCTTGAGGTGTTTTAATGTGCAGTAGGTGCATCAGACTCTGGCTTTAGACAGCCCGGAGCATTCCTATGGGGCCCAGCAGCAGAAGTAGTAACAGAGTGAATGTTACTAACCCTTCCTGCTTCCATTAAAGACAGAAACCAGAGGATTACTGCAAGGGGAAGGGCTAATGACTGTCATGGCCACAGAAAGCTGATTTACTGAAACCGTGGCAGAGAGGCATGAAGCAAAAATCTCCCACTAAGACCCAGTGTGAGGGGCCTTAATAAAGGAGACACTCTGCTCTCTTTTGCTTTATTCGGTGGAAAAGTTGTAAAAAAATCACAAAGAATATGTAATACATGCATTTCTCATGTTCTTTTCAAGCAGCATTTATCCAAAGATTGAAAAAAACATCAAATACAAATACATAGAAAAAAAAGCTTTTCCTCACAGATCCACAAACCAAAATCAAAAAATCTAATCAAAGAAATCAAAAGATTTTTTAGCCAAGTCTCTCTTTTGTAATTTACTTTAATATTTTAACAGCAGAAGAAAATAGCCCCATCACAAGACATAAATCACTAGAAATTATGTTTTAAGTGTCTAGGGGTATATAAATAATGAGTCGCCTTCTTTGTTACAGTAACATATCAGCTATTTGAGGCACTACACTGGAATTTGACAACATCTGTATTTCCACTGTCTGGATTTTGCAAATAGCATTGGTTCTGCAAATCAAAGCATTTCCCTTAACTAGGATGTAGTCTTTGAAAACAGAGGTCGTGGTGATACGGGGGGGTTCCACATAAAAAGGCTTTTTTGTTGCATGTTAAGGAGCAATACCCAGTGTGAAACACAGTGCTGAATGCGATGGGAGCCATCCCTGCTGCCAAAATGCCTTTATATTCCACACGATACCGTCAAGAGACACTTCAGCTCAGTGACATTTAAGAATATCTGATCTGAGGAATTTCTTATCGTTCACTGCAGCTTTTCTTATTCTCTCCATTTTCTCTCTCCTTCTCTTCCACCCTCGCTCGAAGTTGTCTTCCCTGCTCCCTATTCCGTCTGAGTAACGTGCACATACAAACACACATGGCTATTGATTTGGCCAGTTCAGAGTATACAGGGGCAAAGGAGGGCACTCATGGAAAAGTTTGTACAATTGATCTCTGGAGGGCTTTAGATGCAGGATCTGCTCTCTTCTCTTTCTGGGTCTCGCTCTCTCTCTTTTTCACAACCTCTCATGCTCACTCTCTTCGTCTCTCTGCCCCATTGTTTCCTGTGGCTGAATATGCATTTTCTGGATTAGAGTGAAGGCAAGGAGGAGAAAGGGGGGGGGGAAAGGGAGGACATTGCTGACCTGAGTCTGCGAATGTGGGATCTCATCTGTGAAGTGGGTGCAAAAGAAAGGAGGAAAAACTATTTTATCCCCACAGGAGATATCTTGGTTGACTTGGTACCAGGACCTAGTGGTTTCTACAATGTCCTCTTTTTAAGTAATCCAGAGAGATGTAGATTAAATTAGTGAGTTAGTTAGTTAGAGTTCCCAGCTGTTTGTTATTTGGTCCTTTTTCTGATTTAATCTTCACGCAACTATATCTTTAACATATTGACAGTGGATCACATGACCACGAAAGTGATGAACCTACAAAACAAAACATTTGCCTTACTCCACAGTTCTTCTCCACTCCTGAGAGATCTATATCATTTGTTTGGTTTTGTTTACTCTTACAGCTCATAGCATCTATAGCTGCTTGATGTCTGGCATCTGTTTTCTAAGTCTGTTGTGTTAACTTTGATTATGATAAAACTATATGTCAGTGTTACGTTTACAGCTTGTTTCTGTGGCTCCCAGGTGTCCAAAAAGTTAGTGCAGGTTTAAGCCAAAGTTATTAAAAGTTCTGTAAATTTTGGAAATTCTAAAAAACAAAAAAACAAAAAACTAACACAGTGCCTCCCGTTCTGTTTGATCCCTGTTGGGAAATTGTTGGACAGCTGCACATGCCACTACTACAATACCTCAACATCTGGCCAGGAGGAACCAGAAATCTTTCCACCAGTCCTGGGGTTCATGGACAACTACCAACTAACCTAAAGCCACCCCACCCCAGAACTTAGATTCATCTTGCTGTGAGGCAACAGCGCTAACCACTGCACCATTGAACAATACTTCCTTCTAAACAGACTTTAATCTGTAAAATTGTTGGAGTTTCTCTTTAATTTTGTTAAATTAACTCAAAATATTATACCTAGATATCACATATCAAATAGTATATAGAATTGGGATGTTGTTGAAAATTTGAAAATGTACACTTTACTACAACCATGGACACGATTTGCATTAATATTTAATATTTAGTATTAGGACACTGTAAAAGAGCCAGTGTAGTATTACATAGTTCCTTATATAGTAAAAAGTAGTCTAACAATACTGATGTTATAATACAGATTATACATTGTTAAATTACATTTCAGATATAGAAACTAACTCCTAATAGTAAATCATGAATAATGCTTCACTAGGGAATCATGTGCATAATTGTTTGCACATCAAAACAATAACCATAGGTGAATTTGCTGACGCTTTTATAATTTTGAAAATTGTATATCACAAGCTGGAATGTCTTTGTGACCATCTGATGTCTGACTACATTTTCTCTGAAATCCTTGTATATTTGTGATGGAAGAAAGTCTGGCAAAGGATTAGGGGAGAACAGCAAACTGCCAAAATCTGCACAGCCTGTCAGAGTTTGGAAAAGAAAGAGACAGGAGAGGAAAAAATGTCAAGAAGGAGACTGCAAATGAGGCTTGTTTCAATAAGGGGATCGATGGGGATGCAGGAAAAGATGTTGTGTGCATCAATGATAAGTGTCCATGAGCAAACACTGGAGGGTAATTTATAGAAGGGCCTTATAGGGGTGTATTAGAGAGCTGCTGAGCAGTGTGTGAGGGACAGTGTGAGAGAAATGAAGATATAGATGTGGCCCTCAGGTGGCTGCAAGACACAGTAGGTTTATAACTGGTTTTGGGAGAACTAGTCATATAAGGTCATTGCAGTAGTTAAGAGTTTGTAAAATGTCTCTGATTATGAAGAGATAAGGGGGAGGTGAAGAAAAAAAAAACAAAAAAACAACTCCTTTCAAATCTTATACCTGTTATGTATGTGAAATCTTGATGTTGACAACCCATGGCTAGTGTATTTATTGGGGAATCCCTACAGGCTTGCTAATTATTTTAGGCTGTTGCCCTTTGTATTTTTTATTTGTCTGGCCCAGGCCTTTTCCAGGAAGATGTGATTGTTGGGGACAGCCCTTCAGCAGTTGTGCATGTCACAGGGCCTTGTGGGGGATGCACTTTTCACCATAAGACCCATCACAGCAGACCAGCCCCAGTGACCACAGTTGGTCTAACCTTCATTTTAAAAGTACTGTATGTTTTGATTTGTGCTGCTGCCTCCAACCTGACTGAGCTTGTACACCACACAGCCTATTTTTGATGTGCATACATTAAAGTGTAGCCATGTGAAGAAGAAAATGGCAGGTACACACTCAGCCTTGATGTGAGTGTCTTATTCAGCTCCTTTTCAGTGATGCCTGCTCATATAAATTGAGAAGCCCATGGATGAGCTATTGAGAGGTTATCCTTCTCATCTAGTTCAGCAATTAGTCACTGATAGTCTCTGAAGCTAGACCTAACAAAGACTTAATGTGTGAATTGTCTTCAGGCTTGGAGACCAAAACATTCTTTTTGCCTGTTATTGTACATTTTGTTGTTGTTTTGTTGATGTTAAAGAAGAAATAGTGCAGATGTAGACATTGTTTGATAGCTGTTCCTGCAGATGTATCATCAACTTGTGTACTGATGTGTTCACACTGACAATAAGACAGATTAGTTGTCTCTGTGGCAAGTGTTTTTCTTTCTTTTTTTGAATGCTGATGGCAGTAGGAGGAGATTTCCTCAGCGTTTGTCACTCTTTACCATCTTGTGTTAAAAATAGTGACAAAGGGTGACAGTGAACCATCATGGCATGTCATTTTTGGGATCGGCTCTGTGCTGAGAAACGGCTGGAACCTCCTGTCCTCCCATTGGGAAAAATGTTGTTTGTCATCATTGTTCACCTGGCTCATGTGTTTGCCACGTGTTAATCTTGCATTGCTGTGATTCCAGGTGAAGATTCTGCTTTACTGGACTAACTGTGATGTGGTGTGAAAATGCTTAAATCCCAATTTCATGCCATGTATTGTAAGATCTGGCTATAACCTCTGTCTGATGTCAATGCTTTTGTTTAATGTCAATCTTTTTGACAGTTGGAAGCACATTTGAGAGCAACATTTTCCACTTTACAATTTTATCTTTTTATGCTGTTTCCAAATATCATGATTTTCATGGTAATGTAGCACCTTCAAACTGTTGTGCTTCTTTTGTGCTGTTGTTAATTAGTGTCTGGTGGAATTGCCTGTTGTGTGGAAGGAAAACCCTTGTAGCAAAATATAACACTGCCCAAAGAGGTAACAACACCATCCTTTAAGGCAGTGCTTGCTGAATGAAGATGGAGATAGCTCTAACAAGTCCCTAACCCAAAGGTCCTCCCCTCTCCTTCTCCTTTCTGCTGTGGGGCTCTTGAGCATGTTGTTCACATGGAGCCACATCCATCTTCTTTTTATCCCAAATTACCTGCTGTCTTTGATTCTCACTCCCCGTGTAAATGAAGAGGGTGTGAGAGGGCGGGAAAGTGGTGGGCTGATGGATCTTATTAGAGGTGTTGCATTGATAAACAGCGGAGAGACAGCACGGTGCACGGTGAGAGAGACAAAGAGGGAGGCAGAAGACAGGAGAACAATACCGATGTCTCTGTTCACAGTGGCAAGGTGCCCTTGAGAGGACAGAGACAGAAAAGGCAGAGAAAGACACAGAGAAGACAGCAAAAGATGTTGAGCTGTCACAAATGCAGCATTGGTGTCACCTTGGCTTACCTCCATCAGCGTGTCTGTCTACTCCACATGTGTGAGTGAAAATTCTGACTGTCCTCTGGCCTTCCATTTAGGAAGTGAAAAAGTTCACAACTTTATTTATAAATCATGGTTTATAAAGCTTCTTTATCTTCCACTTGGCCTATTTGGTTATGATAAGCACACAGGTCAGTGCTTTTTCCTGTATTCCCACTGGAGTTCTCCTGTTTCTGCTAAAGGAAGACACTTGTTCTCTGTATTTCTTATTGAAGTCATTGTCTTGCTTATATTTAGCTGTGTACATACAGACATGTAATCCAGCGCACACAGGTGCTCACCGTCATGTATGGCAACCTCAAAACATCTGTGCCTTCCTTTACATTGTGCCCTAATCCGCAGAGATGTAGACGTAAGTCACACAATGCATCACAAGCAGGTCTCAAGTTACTGTTGCAAAAATCAAGCAAATTAAATCGAGTTCCTGATGGAAGTCAGTCAAATCATATGAACTTATGACGATTAACCACAGTTTACTCACTTAAATCAGTGGTGATAAAAGCTGAGCTTTATTTTCAACATTATTAAAAATTATTGCAGCTTGTTTACATCTTATGAATCTTACTGATATACAGGACTGTCACAGAAAATTAGAATATTGTGATAAAGTTCGTTATTGTCTGTAATGCAATTAAAAAAACAAA